>PVJL010004346.1:0-132014 GCA_004026885.1 Lyroderma lyra
AAAAGAATGAATCAGAACTGTGATCTGTCACCATATACCAAAATTAACTCAAAATGGATGAAAATTATCCACATAAGACCTGAAAAAATAGACTGTATACAAGAAAACATTGGAACTAAACTTAATACACCTTGGGTTTAGGGAGGACTTCATGAACCTAACCTCAAAGGCCAGGGAAGTAAGAGCAAAAATAAATGAATGGGACTACATCAAACTGAAAAGCTTCTGCACAGCAAAAGAAACCTTCAACAAAGCAAAAAGACAGCCAAATGAATGGAGAAAATATTTGCAAACAATGCCTCTGATAAAGGGTTAATATATAAAATATATAAAGAACTTGTACAACTGAACAATAAAAAGAAAACAAACAATCCAATAAAAAGTGGTCAGAAGACCTGAACAGACACTTGTCCTAGGAAGACATAGAAATCACCAACATATATATAAAACAGTGTTCAACTTCACTACCTATTCGGGAAATGCAAATCAAAACCACAATATCACCTCACATCTGTTCAAATGGCTATAATCAACAAGACAAGGAATAACAAGTGCTGTTGAGGATGTGGAGAAAAAGGAAACCTCATACACTGCTGGTGGGAGTGCAAACTGGTACAACAACTGTGGAGAACAGCATGGAGCTTCCTCAAAGCATTAAGAATAGAGTTACCATATGACCTGGCAATCCTGCTTCTGGGTATCTACCCCCCAAATTTGAAAACAAAAATATACGCACCCCAATGGCCATTGCAGCAGTATTCACAGTGGCCAAATCATTGAAACAGCCAAAGTGTCCTTTGATAGAGGACTAGCTAAAGCAGCTGTGGTACATACACATAATGAATATTACTCAGCTATAAGAAAAGATGAAATACTATTTATAAACAAAATGGATAGACCTCAAGGCCATCATGCAAAGTGAAATAAGCCAGACAGAAAAAATCAAGAACTAAATGATTTCACTCATTTGTGGAGCACAAAGCTGAAAGCAACAAAGAAACAAAACTCATGGACACAGTCAATGGTTTAGTGGTTAGTTGTTATCTGACGGTATGGAGAGCAGTGAGTGGGAGAGAAGGGATGGAATCTCAAATACATGGTGATGGAAAGAGAACTGACTCTGGGTGATGAACACATAATACAACACATACTTGATGTATTATAGAATTATACACCTGAAACCTGCTAATTTTTGCTAACCAATGTCACCCCAATACATTTGATAGAAAATAATAAATAAATAAATAAATAAATAAATAAATAAAGCACAGATAATGGTTTAGAATACTGAAAACTCTGTACCAGCACTTTTCTTTCCACATGACCAAAGCACTCCACTGCTCCATTGCAATTCCACTATTTATCCTGTTTCTCATTTTCATTTATCTTAGCATCTTCTAACCATGTCTTATTCACAATCCCTTTTTTAAATCTAGATTTAACTGCAGCTATTTCACATCACAGTCCTTTTCCTGTATCAAGAAGACATTTTCCAGTAATACTCTAGTATAAAAAAGTGTGCTTTCAATCATGACAACATCAGATTAAACAGAGTTCTTGTTTTTGTGAGATGATCCAGTAGCCTAGATAAAACCAATAATAAAGATTTAGTATGTTCACAACAAATTTCTAATAGAATTTCCATTTAATTGCTGCACTATTTCTGAACTTAATTTTTCAACTAAATAATTTCAAAAGAAACAATTAAAATAATTGCAGTTTATTCTTACACATGTACTTAAAGCTTAATATTGTCTTCAAGTCTATATATCAGAGGTGACAAACCTTTTGGCTTCCCTGGGCCATATTAGAAGAAGAATTGTCATAGGCCCCACATCACATACAGTAACGATAACTAATCAACTAAAAAATGGGTCGCAAAAAAAATCTCATGATGTTTATGAAAGTTTACAAATTTGTGTTGGGTCAAATTCAAAGCCATGCTGGGCTGCATGTGGCCTGCAGGCCATGGGTTGGACTAGCTTGCTATGTATCTTTTAAACTATTACATAAGACCTACGAGTCAGGTCACAAATGAGAGTTAAAAGTCAAACTAAAAACATTATATAAGTACATCATAAAGACAGAAGTTAGGTTTTCCTCTTTACTGACTGGTAAAGGCAAACAGAGGCCAGGTTCATTTTAGCATATCAGATATCTGCCAATAGCTTTTCAAGTTACGTCCAGTTGTCCTTATCAAAATTGCAAACATTTTCGTAGAAAACACAGATAATTAGACAGAATAAATCCTCCAAATTTAATCACATTATTTAAACATCCTCTTTTCTACTTGAATGCAAATATTATTTCCAAAATTTAAATTTCAAAAACAATTTTAGTGATAAAAGCATTTTCTTAATTCAAATTAGCATCACCAGTAAATAATGCCTTTTTCTCTAAGTATATCTGATTAGACTTAATTTTAGATCTCAACATTTTTTTCAGCTTATTGATTAAAGTTCCTAACTAATCTAAATTTATTATGACCAAAATGTATAAAAAATGTTAGAAAACCCTAACTCATGGTTTCTAAGTATAAACTATATGTAATATACATTTTATTTCAATTTTGATACAACTCTCCCAACCCATGATAGTTTTGTGCTCTTAGTTAATATTTGATCAAATCTGAATAGCAAACATATTTATAAATATATGAAAAAAAATTTTTCCTATCTAAATGATATCCAAATTCCCAATGTTGTCTGCCATCCAAAAATATATCAGAAAACAGTCAATTTGCAATGAGCTAATTTTCTCTATTCCACCAGCCCCTTAGGTTTCACCTCAGTTTCCATCTGTGGCTAAAGAATTCACTACTGGTCCCTTCTCCAGAATGTGTATGTGAGTGTGTGGGGTGGGGGAGGAAGTGGCCCCTAGCTTCTTCTTTTAGAAAAGAAAGTGAAAATTAGCACTACATTTAATAAAAAATATAAAAATATAGAAGCCAATCCATTATACTGATATCTTTAATACTAGAATTTGTTGTTTATGTAATCTCATAGCCTTTTTTCTTTATTACTAATAAATGCTCTTTGAAAGACATAGCCTCTTCACTCCTGTAGCTAAAACTGTTTATACCACGCATTTCTAATTGCATAAAAGAATATTATTTTAAAGCATAAAACAAATTGATTCTCATGCACATCATCTGAAAAGTCTGATATCAGTTGTGAAAAACATATGATATTACACACCCTATATCCTTTATAATAGGCATAATTAATAATAATCATTTTATTCAATTAATATTTATTAAATATTTACCATATGTCTTAGATATGCATGCTTTGACTCACTTAAATAGAACATATTTATCAAATAAAACAATTAAAATTACTAAAATGCACATATTTTAAGTAAGTATATAGTTTTTAATGTCCCAAGATCGTTTTACTGACATCATCTCAATCATTTCTGAGCAGTTAATTTTGTCTTTTCTAGAGACAAAATTCTCCACCTAATAAATTGCATTTTCCTCTTAGAAAAGAAACAGAAGCAAACTTAAAATTCTCACAAATATCCTGGCAATCGCATTTTTCTTATTTTTTAAATTATTTGCAAACCTAGTCACCATCACCCTTGTTTCCTCTGTGCAAAATGTGACTTTTTCAATTTGACTGCCACTGAAATCTTAAGTAAGTTATAAATACTCATTCTGTTTTATGCCTATGGCCCCATTCTGACTGGAGAGTGGTTCTCAGTAGCAGCCTATAATGTCAGCCTTTTTTCTGGTAAGCTAAAAGCCTAGAGTAGTTTCCCATGAATTATTCCCTCCACTAAAAAGCGCATTTCTTACCTCTCAGTAGTTTTCTTATTCTTCTTTGAAAAATCCTGAGCACACTCAGAGAACTACAGTTAGAGTGGCCATGTCTTATGTACTTAAGCCAACACACACCAACTTCTGCGTGCCTACCAATTTCAGGCACGCATTCCCAGACCCTTTCTCCCCGAATTTCTAATTGCTGATTGTAATTTTTCAGAACAGCAAGTAGTTTCTCCCATTGGGTATTCAGAGATTCACTATCTTGCTGGTCTTCCTTTTAGACTCACTCACTGCCTGCACCTTTTACTGTCCCAAACTGCCTTAAGCTAAGTACCCAAGGACAACCTACCAGGGCCATGCCACCAACATTGTTTATTCCTCACAAGAATTTTATGAGTTAAGAACTATTATTGTCCCAAATTTACAGTTAAGGAAACAGCCAGAGAGAGTTTAACATCCTGCCAAAGTCGTGAAGGTATTGCAATTGAGTTAGCTACGGGCATACTCATATTGAGCAACTGTGTTCTCAGCATCTGTACTTGTGTAAAGAGCCACTCAAAAATATTCACCTCATTTGCTCCAGTATAAACAATAGGGTAGTCCATTTGCAATGGCTTAATCAATAGACAAACCTATTTAAATTCAGTTTTATTCAGTTGGTATGAATATTCAATTATCTATGTTTTTTTCATGGATGGCAAGAAGGGGTTACTGTCAGATTCATAAATGAAGAAAGATTGATTGCTTTTGTTTTGTAGGAAAGAAGGATTACTCTTGTTCTATTTCCTGGTTTTCTTAAATGCCTCAAATTCATAACCAGATTAATGACATTTATAATCCAAATGATAGTAATCATAAATTGATGTATTCGATACTTTAGAACACAAGATCACTGCAGTTTAGTCGTGTGCAAAATGCGGATTCCAACTTAGCACATTGTAGTAAATAGAACATTCACTGGCTATTTCCTATGTAAGGGCTTTGCTTTCTATAATAGATTTCAGAGTCTCATCAGTCCAAAGTTATATTTTCTATTTCCGTATTTTGCACAACTTCTATTTTCATATAAAGTCTTATTAAATACTTTTTGTGGGTGAATAAAATAATTATGGTATCGCCAGGAAGAATGTTAAGACAAAACTGTAAACTTTCTTGTCACCGTAACTTCTGTCCTTTATTATACTTGTAGTTACTGCTATTAGAGATTAAATCTTTGGTTTTAAAAATACTATGATTGTTAATTTTATGTGGTCACTTGATTGGGCCAGATTTTTGATAAAATGTTATTTCTGGGTGCATCTATAAAGAGATAAGCATTAAATCAGTAGACTGAATAAAGAAGATCTAACTCACGATATGAGTGGTCATTATTTAATCCTATGAGGACCTAATGAAGCTTGTCCAATCTGCAGCCCACAGGCCACTTGCAGCCCAGGACAGCTTTGAGTACAATGCAACACAAATTTGTAAACTTTCTTAAAACATTGTGAAAATCATGCATGGATCTTTTTTAGCTCATCGGCTATCATTAGTGTTATTTTATGTGTGGCTCAATAAAATTCTTCTACCAATGTGGCCCAGGGAAGCCAAAAGGTTGGACACCCCTTTTTCAGGCCCTGAATAAAACATAAAGGCTTCCAGACCATTCCAATGACAGGCCAGCCCCTGCAGATCCAACCTGTAGTCCAGCCCCTGAAGCTCCAGGGGTCAGGATGACTCCCATTGCCCCCAGGTTCCAGGCTTGCCCCAGCACCAGGCTGGCCTTTATGGACCCAGCCCTCAGGACAATTCTTGCAAACCCAGGCTCCTGGCCTAATGTAGCTGATGCGAGCCAACCTCCACGGACCCAGATATCAGGCACATCCTAGTGGTCACTGGCACCTGGTCAGCCCTCACAGAGCCAGGATCCAGGCCTGCCGACATGGACGCAAGTCCCTAATGTGTCACTGCAGATCAAGTGCCAGGATCACTCCAGTGAACCTGGATTCCAAGTTCGTCCCCATCGACCCAGGCACCAACTCAGATCCTGTGGACTGAAGCACTAGGCCTTCCCACCTGGTGAACCAGGCACTAGACCTGCTTAGCTGAGGACTCCAGAAGCAAGCCCACTGAAACCACAAGACTGTCCACTCAGAAACTCGGTGGGCTGACTGGTAAAGGGCTTTCTCTGCCAAAGTCAGTTTGTGAAGACTAGAAGAGCTGCCTACTTCCTCCAATGCGCAGACACCAATGCAAAGTCACAAGGAGAATAATAAAGGACTACAAAAGGAAACTAATCAAGCTCCAAGGACTGATTCTAAAAATATGGAGATCTATGCCCTGACTGAGGAGCTAACATATAGCAGGGGGATGATAGTTAACAATACTGTATTATGTTCCTGAAAGTTGCTAAGAGTAAATCTTAAATGTCCTCAGGTTGTACACCTTACACTTGTGCAATGTTACCTGTCAATCAAATCTCAATAAACCTGGAGAAAGAACAAAAAGGTAGAAGAACAGTAAATTTTCTCTCTCTGCTTGAGCTGGATATCCACCTTCGCCTGCTCTCAGGCATTTGCGCTCTGGGTTCTTGGGCCTTTGGACTTGGTCTTACATCATTGTCTTTCCTTGTTCCTAGGCCTTTGGGTTTGAACTAGAATTTGACCAACAGATTCCCTCAGCTCTAGGTTGCAGAAGACAGATCGTGAGACTTCTTCAACTTTGTAATCATGTGAACCAATCTCACATAATGAATTTCTTCCTATATATCTATTTATATTCTATTAGTTTTATTTCTCTGGAGAACCCTGACTAATAACAGATTTTGGCACTGAAAGTGGTACTAGGAGTCAGATCTCAGGGATTGAAAAGAGACTATTTTCTATTTTCATCTTCTTCCTTCTCCCTCAAAAATACACACATATACTCACACAGAACATTTAAAATTTCAAGTCATTCTGAACTCTGTATTACATTATATTTTACAGAGGATATTGTGCTGAATTAAAATCCAAACATTTATCTTGTGGCATTGCCATAATTTGTCTTTCAAGTAACAGGTGATATTATTTACAATTATTTCACATCTTCAACTACAAATTCGTCCCTCACCTGGGAGTTGTGTACAAGGCTCCCTTGATAGTGATTAGGCAAAATACTTTATTTCTACTAATATCCACATCATCTTACATAATGCAGCTTGAAGAAAGGATACATTGTCATATTTATGGGCTACAACAAATTCCATTTTCTGGATCGATTGACAGAATACAAATCAAATGTATAGCTCCAGTCTGGAATAGATGGACATACATAATTTCAGACTTGAAACATATTTACCTGTTCATGAAAGAGTAATATTGCATATAAAATTACCTCATATTTTCAGTGGCATACATTGACATATTTTCAGTGGCAAGCTGATCTTGGTTCCATTTGGCTAGCGGATGGCTCCATATCAAGCTGTGGTTGCTTGGAGCCTGGCTCCTCTTCTTGCTGAGATTTGGTTTCATGTATCTTCTATGTATTTATTCTGGGGTCAAGCCTGAGGAAACTGCAGCTACCAGAGGAAGCTCCTCTTAGTGATGACCAAGATACAAGGGAGCAAGTGGAAACACACATGGTTCCTTATGGGAATTGGCACTTGTCACTTCTGTTTCCTTCTACTGGTCAACATAAAACAAATGTCAGAACCTAAAGTCAAGCAGTAGGAAAATACACTCTGCTCTGTTTCCTGACAGAAAATACCAAGTCACAAGGTGAAGGACATGAGAAGGAAGAGTGAAAGGCTAGAACCATTATGAAAATGATCACACATAAGAGGAGTCATGTGGAATGGGAATTCTTCTATGTCACCATAGAAATAGAATTTTAGAATTGTTAGATCTGACTTAATTATAATATTTAAATTAATACCAAAAATGACAATAAACCTGATCCCGCATAATGGCTTTTCAGGTTATACTTTACACAATTAACTTTCTCAAAGAAGCCCACCAGTTAATTTGAATGTTAAAGTTTTATGGGAATAAACACATTTATTTTTATCAATCTAAAGAAAAGTCATCAAATCTGTAGAAATCCTAAGATTCAGGCAAGTAAACAGTAGTAACATACTTTACAGATCTAAATTTAAGTTAATGAATTGCTAAGAAAAATATATTCATATAGTCTCCCTCCCTCTATCCAAATATTTAAATTGTTTTCATATGAAATAAATTATTTTATTCATGCATTTTCTTGTAGAAAGGAATGTCCAGAAATGTAGATTCCTCTGATATGGTTCAAATACTGTCATCGAATCTTTGAAATAGTATCATGGTCACATCTGATCATTTATCTAATAGAATCCTAGTATTATAGCTTCACACGTCATGCTAGTTGAGATTGATTTTTCTACAACCCATTGAAATTTCTTTGTTGAGACATTTGGTTCCTCTGTTTGCACCATGCATTGTGATTCAAGTAGCTCATTGGGAATGTAAACGTAAGACATTCAAAACACACATTTATCATATTCACTCTGCCTTTATTTCTAACACCAGAATCATGTCATTTGTACTGGTTTCTTGACTGTTGCATTGAAATCTGAAATGAAAAATTTTAGCTGAAGTACCTCTTATCACCTAAAAAATAATACCTTGTAGTCTTAAAAATTACAATAGTTCATAATCTTCTGAGGCCACCTTTTTCAGGTTTTTGAAAAAGTACTGCAGTTCCTGAGAGATTACAGGCTAGGTTCCGAACCAGCATAATAAATTGAATACAATGAAGTGGGTCACACATTTTTTTGGTTTCCCAGTGAATGTAGAAGTTAACACTATATTATCAGCTATTAAGTGTGCAATAGCACTACATCTAGGAAAAAAATGTACACCCTTGAACTAAAAATATTTTTCTGCTAAAAAGTGCTAATCATCATCTGAGCCTTCAGCAACTCACAGTCTTTTTGCTGGTGAAGGGTCTTGGTTTGATGTTGAGCTGCTGCCTGATGGTTGCTGAAGGCTGAATTGGCTGTGGGAATTTCTCAAAATAAGCCCATGTGAAGTTTGCTGTATCAATTGACTCTTCCTTTCATGAGTGATTTCTCTGTAGCATGTGATGCTGTTTGGTAGCATTTTACCCACAGGAGAACTTTCAGAAATAGAGTCAGTCCTCTCAAACCCTGCTGCTGCTTTATTTACTAAGTTTATAGAACATTCTAATAGGGGTCTAACTTCAGCTGGTGCCTGACTTCAAGTTGCAAAACTACCACTGATCATAAAGTTATGAGAATATTTTTAAATAAAAGCAATAGGCAAACACAGGTGACTATTCTAATTAACAATTTAATTAAGATGAACTATGTTTGGCAATTGGTGATACCAAGTTCCTTACCTGAAGACTTGTTAGTGCTTATTTTGAGAATATGTATGTAATGGGTTGTATTTGCCTGGTTATATAAGAGGTGAGATTTCTTTCTGTCTTTGCAATGTCTTTGGCAGATTGCCTCTGATGTGCATTGCACTTTGCTTTAATGCTTATCCAATTATACAACTTTTTTTTTCCTCTTCTACTTTTGTGGAGAGGATTCCTGGTTTGGGAGGAGTTTTTATTTTTAATTATATTTCCCCAACAACTCCTGAAGAAAGCAATGCAAGGAAAGGACAGCTTGTATCACTATCTGGGATTTCTCCCCAAACTCCAGCATTGAACTCCACGGGGTGAGATTGGAATATAAGTAGGACAACTTTTCCCAGCAAAAAAACAAACCAACAAACAAAAGACTCAATTGACTGGAACAAGCACAAGCTAAAGATTTGCCTTGTTTGTTTTTTAATCTCAAAGCCTGAACCTAAAATTTTAAATATTTGTGATCCAATAATAGAAAAAGAAAACAATGATAAAGGTGCCAACAAGAAGAAAAAGAAGATATGCAAGTCCTCAAGAGCATTGGCTACAAGCTAAAGTTAGCAGATTTAAATTTCTCCCTCTGAGCCTTTTTTAGGTAGTACAAAATGAAAAGGTCTTCCAAAGGATGGTTCCAAGAAGACTTCCTTAATTTGTTAAAGTGAGAAAAGAAAGATTTTTTAGGTCCTTTGAAATTCTCCTTCATCCACCTCAGAAATTAGACTATTCTAAACCAACATTGTAAATGGATTTGGAAGGTGGAAGAATGGAGAAAAGGAAGTCTGGTTAGAATTTTTAAAAAAAATAGGAAAAAAATATTTGCGATAGTAATTGTCAAAGGAAAGGAGATATGTGGAAACAAGGCAGTGTAGGAATCACAAATATGCACAGGAAAAGGCATATGAGATCAATCCAGCTGCAGAAATTGGAAAGGAAGGTAGGGTGTTTGAGTGCCAGGAAGCCCCTGACTTAAAGTATCTGTTAATTATGCCAGTGAAAAGTCCCCAGAGAACATTCATTTTCAAATGAATTATTCATACTGTGAGACATGTCTCTCTGCTTTTTTTCTTTGCCTGAAAATACCTCTTCTTCATATTGTGCCTGATCAAGTGTTAAGCTAGCACCTCCTGTTTGGTCTTTGATTATCTCATTGCTATTATTGCATGCACAACACTGCATTTTAAAAAATTAATAGACTTTATTTTTAGAGTGGTTTTCGGCTTACAGAAAAATTGGGCAGAAAGCATAGAGTACTAATATACCCCCTCTCTTTCTGCACACAGTTTCCCCTATCATTAATATCTTGCTTTATGGTGCCATTTATTGTTTATAGTATTTTTCTATCAGAAAAATAGAATTATCAGATCTTTAGTGCAAAGATTATAACTTAGTGCTAAGCAAACACATTCAATGAATGACAATTTTTAAATTAAATTAAACCAAATGTAACTGGACAGTAAAAGCATGTATAACTTGTCCTTACTATAGTTTTTGATATCAGAGACCCTTCTAAGAATATGATGAAAGCCACAGATTCTTTAGGAAAAAAAGGCAAACAAATGCACATATATTCAACTTTAACTGTAAGGGTTACAAATAGCAGAATCTCAAACTTTGGCACTACTGTTACTCTTTGTTCTGAGGGACTGTCTGGTACATCATAGATGCTTAGCAGCATATCCAGCCTCTATTTCTAGATGCCAGGATCAATTACCTCCCATACAATGACAAGAAAAATGTCTGCAGACATTACCAAATGTCTTCTGTGTGCCCAAATTGCCCTTGGTTGAGAATTTCCAAAGATAAGTCAAGGGACCCCATCTAGAAAAACATGCATTAGTATAAAACCTGATTTTAAAATGATACTAATTGGGGGATCTATTTGAATAAATTATAAATAAGAAAGGAGAGAAAGGGATAATAAAGGATAAGGTTGTTACACATAAAATGAATTTATCAAATACAGCAGACACTGTTTGGGTAAAGGTTGAGCATACAAAATCTGACAATTAAGTTCAAGAACTTGCCACTGTGTTCTTACATTGGCAGCACTGTACAAATAATTCAGTAAAATTTCATAACATTGGTATATCTGTGCTTCACAGCTGTGATCCTGTTGATGTATGGTGGTGTCTTGCTGAGTGGCATTCATTAGTGTTATTGCATGTTTTTGTGTGCTGTCACAAGAATGTCAGAGCTTGAATTAGAGCAATGAACAAACATTAAATTTCTTGTTAAACTTGACAAGAGTAGAAGTGAAATAAGGGACATGTTAGTCCAAATTTGTGGGGATAATGCCATGAAGAAAATGGCAGTGTACAAATGGATTAAACATTTTTCTCAGGGGAGAGAAAGCATCACTGATGAAGAGAGGTCAGGGAGGCCAATAACAAGAAGAACTGACAAAAACATTGCAAATATTCATTGAATTGTGTGTCAAAATCATCGCATGACCATAAAAAGCATTGATAAAAAAACAGGAAAACTTTAACTGACATCTTGGCATGAAAAAGGTGTGTGCTCCCAAAGGAACTCACCAATGAACAAAAGCAAAGGAGAGTCAAAGTTTGCCAAGACCTTTTGGTGAGGCAAGAGCATGTTTTAGGCCGTGGTATCACTGACGATGAAACATGGAAGTACCAATACAACACGGAAACAAAGCATCAAAGTGCACAATGGAAATCAGCCAATTCTCCATGACCAAAAAAATTCCAATAGTCAAAACAGTGTTGCTAACTTTTTCTGATATCAAAGAGATTGTTCATTATGAATTTGTAGCAACTGGACCGTCAATCAAGTTTATCCTTTGGAGGTGCTGAAAAGTCTGTATGAAAAGATTTGATGAAAACAACCTGAACTTTTTGTCAACCACTATGGCTCTGTATCACAACAATGCACCAGCTCACATGGCATTACCTGTGAGAGAATTTTTAGCTAGTGCAATAATAACTGTATTGAAAAACCGTCCCTGCCCACCTGATCTGGCCCCCAGTTACTTTTTCCTTTACCTGAAGATAAAGAAAATATTGAAAGGAAGACATTTCTATGACATTCAGGACATCAAGGATAATACAACAACACTGTGATGGACATTCTGTGAAAAGCATTCCAAAATTGCTTGGAAGGGTGGACTAGGCACTGGTGTTGTTGCATAGCTTTCCAAGGGGAGTACTTTGAAGGTGGCTGTAGTAATATTCAACAATGAAAGATGTAGCACTTTTTCCAGGATGAGTTTTGAACTTAATTGTCACACTTTTACACTTCCTACAGTTTTTCTAACATGCACAAAGCAAGTAATTATTCAGAGAAATTCTTAGATAATCCGATATAAAAATTTGACATTTGTTTTTCCTAGCTTTTCATTTAATTTAAGAAGTAGGATTAAGTGTATATTTAAAATTTTTCCTAACAAAATAGTAATAGAAATTGCCTATAAAACTAGAGACATAACTTATAAAGCTATTTATTAGTTCCAGTCATTGATTCACATTACTAAATTTCTCTATAGTACATAAATATGAAAACCAACTTTGAGCGGGCACCTGCTATTTGTTGGACACTTAGAGCCATGAGGAAATCTTAAAAAGTGAAGGGAACAAACCAACGTCTTACTGATATTTTCAGGGCAAGAGTTTAAAGTTTGTTTCTGAATCAATTTACTTGCTTTTTGTTGTTGTCCAATTTGTTGGGGTGACATTGTTTAGCAAAATTCTATAGGTTGCAAGCGTACATTTCTATTATACATCATCTATAATATTGCACTATGTGCTCACCACCCAGAGTCAGTTCTCCTCCCATCACCATATATTTGAGCCCCTTTCCCATCTTCTACCCTCTCACCCTCTTTACCCTCTGGTACCCACTGAACTGTTGGCTGTGTCTATGAGTTTTTTTCCTGTTCATTTTTTGCTTTTAGTTTTGTATCCTATATCGGAATGAAATCATATGGTTCTCAACTGTTTCTGTCTGACTTATTTCACTTAGCATAATTTCAAGATTCATCCATATTGTCACAAATGGCAGTAGTTCATCTTTTCTCATGGCTGAGTAATATTCCATTGTGTATATGTACCACCTCACAGCTGTTAGAATGGGTATTAGCAACAAGACAAGTAATATCAAGTGCTGGAGAGGCTGTGGAGAAAAAGGAACTCTGATACACTGATGGCAGGGATGCAAATTGGTACAGCTTCTATGAAAAACAGTGTGGAAGTTCCTCAAAAAATTAAGAATAGAATTACAATGTGATCTCGCAATCCCTTTTCTAAATATCTACCCAAAAAATCTGGATTAATTTATTTTCTAAGCAAGAAATGTGAGACAAAAACACTTTTATTCCCATGAGCTCTCTTAAAGTTAAAAGGGCTTGGTTTGACTCAAAAGTAGCTTAGTTTAGATGGAAGAAAAGGTGAATTGTAACACCTCTGTAAATACAGGTTAACCCTTTCATGTACCAAGCACCTTCATATGATAGCTAGGACTGCAGACACTGGAGTCAAATGAGCTTAGGTTAAAATTCTGTCCCTGTCCCTTGAACATTATATGGCACTAGAAAATCAAGTCAACTCTTTCCATTTCAGTTTTTTCATTAGTATAATAAAGAAATAGACAATTAAATAAGACCATATACTGGGAACAGTTTAAATACTCAGCTATGTATTAGCTATCAGTAAGGGAACCAATATTTTTTTAATACTTACTGTGTGCAGCCATTCTGCTAGGACTAATAAATGTTATACAAATTATTTTCTGTATTAAAGTAATGTTAATATTATATTAGTTTTATTGGAGCTCCCTGGTGGTGTAGTGGCTTAAGGCTTCAGCTCTGGTGCTGTAAACACTGCGGCCTGGGTTCGATTCCCAGCCAGGGAGTTACCCACATACAAAAAAAAAAAAAAAAAAAAAAAAGTTATATTAGTTTTACTATTGCAGAATCTTAACTTCTAGGGAAAATTAAAAAAAAAAAACCCATATACTGCTATGTTTTCGGTAAATGATAGATCCATGATGAACTTGGTATACAACATATCAATCTTTTGGACTTCCTAACAAATTATGACCAAACTAATTACATACAATTTCAGCCTTAAATATAAAATATGTAAATAACAAAGGAGTCTTTTCACTAGTTTAATAATTTTGGATATCTCCATGTGTTTGCCATATGAGTATATTTTCAGTCTTGTTAGGAAGAAATTCCTGAAAATTTTCTTCCCTTATGTCCAATGTTTTTGTTTATTTGTTTGAATGTGGACAAGGATTTGTGCTTTTGTTTGTCTGTGTATACCTTGGTGTGTCCAGCACCATGCTCTCATAGGGTTGATCTCTGAGAGGGGCATTTAGGTGAGGTAAATGTAATAGAATTGCTTTAAACTGAAAGCTCCTTTTAGCACATTTCCTTCTCATACACTCCTGAAGGTAGCTGGAGCAGAAATGCTTAGACAGCTATTTTTCATTATTATATACCAAATCACTAGTACGTTGCCATGAAGAAATGAAAATGTCTTAACATAAAGAATTAACGTGATTACCAAGCCTTATACTAATAGAGCCAATGTGTCCATTGAAGATACTTGGCGCAATTTTAAAGCATTCAGGTTCATAGCTGCTGCCATCCCTGTATGAATAATTATAATTTTTAATTGGAGTGTACATCAACTTTTATGTATTGGTTTGGCCACAAACATATTAAACGTGTGGTAATTCTTCAAATGAACCTGACTTGGAGCTTGTACCTCATATATTACATTTCAAGATTAATTTTTAAAACTTCTCTTGGCTGCCACCTTGTGGTTGATTTTTCAAAGTAACAAAACTCGGTCTTGAAGAAAAAAAAAAAAATACAAGTTTTCAAGCTTCTTAAGAGAGAATAAAAAGGCCAGAAATTTACATATGAGCAATAGACAATTTTGCTATGAGTTCAATAAAGATCTAAAAGTACTATCTCTGACTTAAAGTCTGTTTTTTCCCGTTATTTTTACGGTAGTTTGACACATTCAACTTGGAAAAAATAGAAAAAATATTACCTTATTGCCTATTAAATCTATGTGATATAAAATTAATTCAAAGCCCTTTTCTGTTTCATTGGTTACTTTCTGAAAACTTTAAAGTTAGATTTAGCTGCGGGATGAATATCAATGTAATAAAAAATCACATGTATTTTAAGACAATTTACAACTTACCATCATTTTTAAAGTATGCAGTTATAGTTAACTATATAATACCAAGTATATAATTCAAATAGAAATTATTTGATAAATAACATGATTTATTAGAATACCACAATATGTATGTTCTTTTTTTGTTTGTTTTGATAACCATGGGTGATATGTTCTCTGCAAATATATCTAGTATGTTTTAAAACTAAATTAATTACTTGTCTACAAAGATGCTATGAGTTTTCTCTAAAGAAATGAGATCATTTGATTGAGATTTATCATTAAAAACTAAGATAATTACTACAACTCAACAACAATGAGTGAAAAAGTAGCACAGGTTAACCACAAAGCCACAAATACTGTTGATGGAATGTTGTTGACAAATGATTGCTAAAGCTTCACATTCATAAATCAGGTAATTTATCAATATTTGGAAGTAAAATTCGACAGTAGTGGGTCTTAAGAACTCTGCTTTTTAACCATTTTCACAAACTAACAAGATTGCCCAGATGAGACTATTGGTTTCATAGAACAAATTCATAAATCTTTTCTCAAACCTGTTTTCATGCTTGAGGAGTGGTTAAATTCAACCTAAGTCTCAGTGGGGCACCAGTCTGTTGTAGTAGTGAACATATTAAACATCATCACCCTCAAATTAGGGAAAGCCAGCACAGTGAAAAAGCAGCCAAAGTCAGTGCTGCTTTTATTTCCTATTGGTCAGGAAAATAACCCTTATTGAGATTTAACTCAGATAGAAATTTCAATTGTTTCATCATTCAGATAAAAAACAACTTAGATATAATACAGACCTCTCACTGCAAAAATTCCTAAGGAGACAACCTCAGATGGTCTTACTTGGTTGTAATTTTATTTCTCCAAACTCCTTGATACCTATCTCCTTACGGACACTCATAGGTATTCACATTTATTATTAATTCTGGGAATTATATTTTGTATTTCTACCATACAAGATAGCTGTTCATTATACTATTTTTTAATCATTCACCATGCTGTGCTCTTTGTTCTAAGAAAACAGTGAAACAAGAATTCAAGAAGAAACCTTCTTTTGAATTATTGTTACTTATTGAACATGTATGTGTCTTTCATTTAGGTCTAGTCCAACTACCTCAAGGACTTTTCAAAATCTTTTGCTTTATGCCTTTGAACTGGTCTTGTTTTCTTAATGGAAGAAATATATTTAATTTGTCTGAGAGCCATGTTTGCTCTCCTTGCTTGTCACCCTAGGATATATGAGACTAGAAACTCTATCAAAAATGGTCTTAATTTACTTGCTAACATTCACTCTCTCTGTGGGAATAATTTTTATTAGTAAAGAAAAATGCTTTCTCATTGTCTTCTTTTACTAGCAAATAATACATCGCATTTGTGTGTTTCTTTACTGAGCCTAGAGCTGTTAGATTCATTATCCAATTAATCCTCCTAACATGCTATAAAGTAAGAAGAGGGAGTAAATTCCCAACCTACATGTAGGGAGATTAAATGACTTATATTATGTCACTAAGCCCGTAAAAAGCAGAGTTAAGAAAACTGCTCAAGGCTTGCCTTTATTGCAATATTGGGTCATTATTTCTCATATTATAAGAACCTCTTCAGAGATAACTGGTACTAGGAGTTGAGGACTAAACATGTTTTGTCATATTTAATTGTAACAATGTTCTTGAAAATGGCTTTTTGAAATAATAACAGGAAATACAAATGCACTTACATTGGCAGAACATAGTGCATGGTATTTTAATGATATATGCAATAAAATCAGTTTTGTTTTTTAAGTTATATAAGCTAGTGGAACCAAATGCAATTTTTTCTTTCTCTCTTTCATTTATTATTAATAAATGAGTTTAATCAGTCCCTTTTATCATAGAGGTTAAGAAGCTTAATTTCATTTTATTTGACTATTTTAATCATGCATTTTTGGATTTTTGATATTTCTTATAGAAAAAATTCAGAGAGGCCATCATTTCATTTCTATTATTTTTATGTTAAATAAGATTTAATTCAACTTGTAAAAAGAAAAATAAATATTAAGTATCTTACATGTTTCTCCATTCCCACCTTTTCTTGTTGTATAAGAAAACTAAAGAAAAAAGAAATGACTATCTGAATGGTATAGTTAAAATGTCAGAAACCCCACAAGCACAGAGTTCCTGGCAGGATTTCAAGGCCAGTCTACAAGCCAGGGAAGACTAGAGATTGAGATAAGCTTTAACTGCACACTTGAACTTCAGGCTATTTAGAAAAACACAAATTTGAATTCATCTGACATTTTCTTTTTGTAAGTCAGTAGGTATTATATCTGAAGGGACCTTCTAAAGTGTCTTTGAATTTCTCCTTTGCATAGAACAACTTCAGAAAAAATAAAAGCTGAGGGTTCAAGGTCATCTGAAATATGATCAGGAGTGTCCCTGCTCACGTTGATGGGTTGATGCCACCTTACGGAACTCGTGGTTCACTACATCACGTATTACAATAGCCATAAAACCTCAGTTCCAGAAGAGCTGCAAAATGAAACTTTGTCAATAGAAAAGCATTTCACTGTATAAACAAAAGGCAGGGGATTAGATACTATGCTCTATTAAAATACCTTTTTTTAGAGCTTAAAGCTCTTATCTTTACACTGCATATAATTAATCAGACATAAGGCAAAATTTATTTCCCATCAGCAAAGTAACAGCTTCTAAAGCAAATGTACAGTCATGTTTCAAGTATTCAGAGAAGATTAATTCCTGTGTTATTTTGTATCTTGTTGCGTCTGCCTTGTTTTATTTTACACTGAACTTCTTCATTCTAAGTTATAAGTAGACTGATAAGTTTCTCAAATGTAGATAAAATTAGTAAACACATTTAATGTTAAAATTATAGTAATTGTAAAAATCATGAGACAAAGCAGAAAGACAAAGCCAGGGGACAATAGCCCAGCAAAGATCTCTTTGGGAGCTTCTATGAGGAGTGTGAACAAAGGTTGGAAGCTCCTAATAAACGTAGCAGGGAATGAATAAGGAGAAATTAGACACCTGTAGTTTCAGTAAAAGGACAAAAAGTGCTTTCAGTAAGGATAAAGCAATCAAGATGTGTTGGCCCCCAGTGTGTGAATAACAGAGAAGCTTAACACAAATCTAACCCAGGCATTGTAAACATTAGGTAAGAGTTTACTCCCAAGTAAATTCAAATAGCTTTAATTTTAACACATGATAGTAGCATATGTTAAAATTAACATAATAGGTAAGTTGCCAATTATTTGAGAGCTCTATAACTTAGAGCATTTTATTGATCTAAACAATGTTCTATGATTCCCAGAACTGGCTGGTCATCAGAATCAATGGGGCCTCTTTTACATGATGATTTTCTGACCAGGAAGCCTTCTTATTAAGAGTCTGAGAGGGAGTTTGGATAGATGTTACAAGGTTGTGGAATTGCCTAGGTGGCCAGCTCCAGGGATTTGATATACATCATAAGATATGTCATCACTGGCCTTTTGTCATCTGAAAGAAGTGCAGGGCCTGTTTTGACGATATTTCTGCAAATGGTCTTCCTAGTCCTACTCTGCTGAAGCATTTGTCAGAAAATATTAAGTGTCCGTTGGACCACAGTCAGTCAGAATACTCAGGAATAATTACCTTGCAGCTGCAGCTACACTTTGATGCTCTTCCACTCCTTATCCTTAGGAGCTTCAAACAGGAGATTGCAAATAATATTCTCAGTAACAGCTGAACACCATAGAGCAGAGCTGAAAATCAAGTGCTTTTCTCACTTCAGTGTGGCTACTGATGAATTTGCCATTTGCTTTCTGTTTGCTAATTCTTAGGGTTTGAGGCTCAGATGAATATGGTCTTTCAGTGCTTCCCATCATATAATTCTGGTTAGTCTATTCCATGTCAGTTTTCCTTGCCTGCCACCCGTGTTTTTATCTCTATAACCTCCTTCACCCGCACATTTCTTGCCATCTGATTATCATCTTCCATTTCAGTCGATTTCTTTTCTAGATGAAAGATAACCAGTTAACGATAAGTGTTACTCTGCTCTTTCAGAGAGCCCATTCATGTCTTATTTCTGTTCTCTTTTTTTTTTTTTTTTCATTTTGATTTCTTAGCCAATGTGCTCACACTTGTCAACTCAGATGGTGAAACGATCTTCCGGAGATGACTTGGGCAAAATTCCCATCACAAAGGTATGAACTGTGGTTGTAACTTGTGATCACAAAGGTAATCTGAAAAGAACTCAATACACAAAGTATCTAGTCTTGAAGATGTCTACGTTAGCTTGCAGACCCTCCACAAAACCTTTGAAGCCGGTTTCCACAGCCGACCCCAAAAATGTCAATTATTCTTGCCACTGTTTCTCTGCTTGGGTACACTAGGGTCAATAGTAGCGTTTACCAATTGTCTGACTCAGAACTTATATTGCTTTTTCTTAATACACCCTTAGATAAGGCATTAGAAACCATCTCCTTTAGGAAAATTTATATTGTAAATAAAAAGTGAGTAATAATAGATACAAGCAGGCAATATTTGCTAGAGTATAAAGATCTTTGAAACAAAACAACAACAACAACAACAAAAAAAACCGAAAAGGAGTTCCCTGGTGGTGTAGTGGCTTAAGGCCTCGGCACTGGCGCTGTCAGCGCTGCGGCCTGGGTTCGATTCCCAGCCAGGGAGCTACCCACATACCAAAAAGCAAAAACAAACAAAAAACAAAACAAACAAACCAAAAAGATCTTTGTCTCCTTCCCATGTGCATGTTTCTATAGGAGAGTGGGAATGCTGACAGTTAGTGTGTTGTGTCAGGAAAACCAAGTGGGAGAAGCATAAGCAACGTTAGTAAGGCTATTACAGAGGTCTGATGCTGGAGATCAGAGGTTGGCGAACTTTTTCTGTAAGAAGCCAGCCAGCAAGTATTTTAGGTTCTGAGGGTGTATCTTCTCAGCTGGTTACATGAGAGCACCCATGACCATATGTAAACAAATGAGCATAGCTGTGTTCCAAGAAACTACACAAAAATAGTCAGAAAGTCAGATATGACCCATGGGCCACAGTTTGCCAACTCCTCTATTAGATTATAATGAATATTTGATGTAATCATGCTATGAAAAAGCCATGGGTTCAAGAGCCATCTCTGACATTAACTGTTTAGGGAAAACCTTTTCCCAGATGGCAAAATTTTTTGTCTGCAAAATGAGAGGGTTAAACTTACCTTTTCTAAAGTTACTATCTGCTCTAAGATGATAAGAGTTTTCTTTGTGCTCACTTATCTTGTCTTCTTATATTTAAGAAAAAAAGTTTATTGTGCTATTTTTAGAAAGCCTGAATAAAAGTTGTTCACAAAATCATACAAATAATTTGAATTTTTTGAAATGATTGATTTCTCTGGAAAAGAGAAAGGAATAAGCTTGTATTCCAAATATGTGGAATGCTATCTTGGTTTTCATGCTGTGTATCATCAGAATTTGTCATGGTTTCCGTAAGCAATCCCAACAGAAAGCAGGGCACCAGGAGTCCTGGAGAATATAGGACAGAGGCACTTAAAACATTTTTTTTTCTGACTAAATCCTCTCTGATATTTAGGAAAGAACAGCTTTTATTTCCTTGTACCAAGATATTCTTTTTATTTCAATCCTCACTCTTGACTAAAATTGTTTCTGGATTCCATTCCACAAATTAATTGACTTCAAGATTTCTCAAAACTGACTCCTGTTCTGGATTCATGTAAATCACAGTATCTATGTTTCTATCATTTCCAATTTTTCTCTCTTTAGGCACTTCCTGGCATGTTTGGGTTAATTACTTTGTACATATAGAAAAATGCATTGTTTAATAACTTCCAGAATCTAATGTGACTCTGCCCTGCCCTGTTGTCTACCAGATCCAGCCCTAGAGACCTCATTTATGTTTTAGCCTACCCCACAGAATGACCTGACCTCTCTAGTGGGTCTAACCATTCTCTTAACCCAGTCTTCAGCTTGAGTTACACAGCACCAGAGCTATGCATTTATTAACCCTGTGTTCAAATGTTAAATACCACAATGTCATAAGATAGACCTTACCCATTCAATGCAATTTAATACATATTTGTTGATTGCTTATTCTATTATATGTCAGGCACTGAGCTAGGAAAAGGGACTCAAACATAACCACTTACTCTAGGATTGCACCATCTTTTGGAAGTGTTGAGAAGGTTCACCAATACTTTTGTTACTGGAGTGCAGTTAGTTATCCTCAGTGGCATTCATTCTAGACAGTGTACATTGAGGAACTACATTCTAGCTGTTATTGAAGGATAAGAGATATATCATTGAACAGAGTGGGGGAAAGGATAGTTCAGACAGATGAATAAATTAAAGGTGAGAAGGAATTAATGAGAATTAGGGGAGAACAGCAAGCTCAGCATGTGAAGTACTGAGAAATATGACCTGAGGTCAAGATGAAAATTCAGATTGAAAATGAATTATAGAACCCTTCAATGCTGTATTAAGAAATTTGATATTTTATCCCCAAGAGTGAGGAACACTTTTGAGAAGATGAATAACATAATCAAATTTAGAAGTTCTACCCATATGAGATAATTGAAAATGTATTAGATGAGGAAAAACCTGGAAGCAAAAAGGCCATTTAGGAAGGTAATGAATTATTTCTCAAAAAGAAGAGGTATTGAACTTGAGGTGATGAAAATGACAAGAGAAGCAAAACTGATAAACTTTGCGATCTACGTAGAAGAAAGGTTATAGTTGAATAATATCTGGTGCCTCCACCTTATCTAACTTGTATTACGAAAAATAACCTGCTCACATGGATGACTCTTTTAGAAAATGTTTTTACTATTTATTTATTGTTTAAATTGATGTCTAACAGGAACTGGATTGAGTTTACCATACTGATGACCTTAGCTTCTATTGTCACCTTCTCTAATTTGATCATTTATGAGCTTCTTTTAACCTGATCCATTTTATTCTCAAAATGTTTACTTCATTTTATGATACTTTCCATTCAGTTATCCTCTTACATGTTTCATAGATATCATATTCAAATGTCACAAGTTCTCAAGGTAGGTAATTTTCTTCAACCCCTTGGGAATTAATATTAATAGCTATTTTTGATATTTGAAAAAATAGCTTCAGTAGAATAATGGAAGTCAAATCATCAGTAAGGAAATATGGGAAGTTAAGTCCAGGGAAGTGAAGCATTTCATTGTGACAGAAAGGAGAGCACTGAGGCAGTAATCTGTTGGAAAGAATCAAAGAAAATATTTTGTTCTTCCTTATATAAGGGAAATAGAATCTTTTTATTATCTTCATTTCTTTGATTTATTATTGTTGCTTTTTTGTTTGCCTTTCAGTGTGAAAAGAACAACCAATAGGGAATGAGAAGAGAATAAAGATTAGTATGTAAGGTGGAGTAGCTTTAATGTCTGTGAGATTGTTTGTAATTATGCATCAATAAATATTACTAAATAATTATACAGAAGTATCAATAAATACTTCATATTAAATTAAGTATCAATAAAGAAGTGAATGTTTAAATGTAGTCCATTATAAACAGTGATATTCTACGATAAAAAAATATATAGTATCCAATATAGTGGTTGGCATTTAGGAAATGCT
The DNA here is from genome assembly GCA_004026885.1 of Lyroderma lyra. Lineage (NCBI taxonomy): Eukaryota > Metazoa > Chordata > Mammalia > Chiroptera > Megadermatidae > Lyroderma > Lyroderma lyra. Next base: position 22,904 of record PVJL010004346.1, read on the forward strand.
CGATTTGCATCTAATAAATGAATTCAATCAATAAATAAATGAGTTCCTTTATCTAAAGCAGCTCTCTAGAGCATCCAGTGACTATAGGCCACATTTTAATACCCACCATTGTATTTGTATTCTTCTTTCAATCAATTAGGGATGATTGCTTTGTATCTTCTCATGAGTTTTTCCCAAAACATCAGTAGATATAACTTAAGTAGTTCTAGAATATTGCTTTTCGTGTTTGACATATCTAAGTATTATGAAATAATGACTGTTTATCATTAATTCAAGCTGTACATCTATTATTTCATATGAACTATCAACATTTAAAATAAATAAAATTGGCATTTTTAGTATGTCTTTTGCTGCTGTTGTGTGGCATTATGTGGTGGGAATACAAAGACACATGAAAATAATCTACTTTCAATGGCTCACAGATTAGTCATGGTCATTGGAGAGAGGTTCATCAATTATTATAATACAATATGATAAAGGCTAAATGTGTATGTCATGTTAAGAACATATGAATTTAATAAAATTCTATTTAATAAACAAGTATTAATTACCTAGAATATGTTAGATTGTATGTTAGACCCACTCTCATTTATAAGTCTTAGACCTCCTAGTTCAATAGGGGCACAGACACATAAACAAATACGTTTCAATATCCTGTGGTAAACACAAAAATGGAATAAACAGAAGTAACACACAAGAGAGGTTCATGACCTCTGAATCAGTTTAATTCCTCCAAAAAGCAAAGGCCAAGATGGGATTTTATGTGCAAGAAATGTATTTGGAAGAACCACTTATAAAAATAAAAATAGAAGAACAGGAGTAGACAGGGACAGCCTTCAGACTACAGTACAGGTCTCCACTTAGGAATGTGGGAGAAAAATAATGATTTGGTAGAGAGGAACTTATTGCAGCACAGTTCTACATGTAAGAAAGTCTTGGCCTGGCTGATGAGCAATCCCAAAGCAAAAATTTGCTGTTAGAGAAAACTTTTACCCAGCAGGAAGGGTCTGGCACTAACAAACTGCCATGCGTATTGGTGGTATTTCGGCTGTGCCCTAGATAGGCTGTGAGAATGACCGTTTCTGGATGACGGGCCTTGTGGTATGACCAGGAAACCATACTATCCCAGGCACAGATTATACTCCCGCTCTTCTTTCACTGTAAAGTGAGAACTCTGATCACGTACTAGGCAGTGGGATTCCAGGTCTGTGGCTAAGGCATTTTGTAATCTCCCACTGTTGCTGGCTTATGCTCTGTAGGCAGTAAGGTCAAATTCATATTAAAATAAGTATCTATTTCTGTAAAGACAAACCATTGGTATTCCAGGAAGGGGTGACACAGTGGTAGAATTATGACTGAGAAGTTGATTTCTCCCCCTCATGAAAAAGTACCTAGTTGGTGGTTCAGCATTAAACTCTTTTACTAGTAGATTAAATATTCAATCATTTATGCCTTTTTTCGATTTAGGTGAGTGCGAGCCCATTATGTTGAGATTACACATGGCATAGATAGATAGATTGATAGATAGATAGATAATACATATAAAATGTTATATATTATATAGCCCTGTTACTAGGTTATGTTAAGTGAGAAGGGGCATGTTTTAAAAGTGACAATCCTATAACCACATATGTGATAAGGGCACAAAACATGCAGAATAATCTAAAATATGAAAGATACTACCAAAAAAGACACTCATGAATATACTTTCAGCCAATGGCATTGTTTTCAGCTTATCCAAAAAGTGAAAAATAGAAAAATATGAAATCCAAAAATACATTCAAGTTGAACGTATTTATATTTTTCCAAATCACCATTTAAAAATCTCTCTTTATGACCATTGTTACAAGCAATGTACCAAAGGCCATGTAGAATAATGAGTTTTTTAAGTCTGTGCAATGTAATGGCACATTTTATTCTCAGGGGAACAGAGTTTCTAGAACCAGTGACACCTATGGGATTCAGTTGCTCAAAAAAAAAAAAAGTCATAAGCAAAGGCAGCATGAAGACTATTCATTTATTTAGAAACACGCAGTGTATAGACAGTAAAACATTATTGGCATTATCAGAAATCAGCTGAGTTCGGAAAATTTCTCAAGAACCAAATACCAGAAAGAAGACTTCACAATATAATTTTCACAATTCTCTTTATGTAGACTAAAGTAGTTTAGTCTCACTGAAAAAATAATTGCTGTCAGGTTTATTTAAAGTGGCATTCTTTCTAGTGCTGAAACTAACATTATGAATTTCAAAATCTACCAAAGAATGTCTTCATTTTCAAGTTGAGAGCACATTATATACTGTGATTTATGAAGTTAAGGATAAAAGAACTGTTCTTTTATTAAAAGGTTTCCAGTTTCATAGGAAAATTACTATTACTATGATTTATTTTCTAATAGTAAGATTGCTGTCACAAGTTATTTGAGCACATTTGCCTTAAGATGTTGTTATCCTCTGGCATTTATAGAATATAAGATGATCCTGTAACTAACACTTTAAGATGTTAGCATCACCAGCTATTAATTACCTGCCATAATGTATGCATATAATTCAACTTCTGGGGAATGATGGGCCAGGAGAGAATTAATATTTATTGAGATCTAACTTTAAGTTAGGAGCTGTGCTAAGCATTTTATGTACAACTACCTATGAAATCTTTAGAGCTTCATGAAATAGGCATTATCCCTATTTTAAGATGAAGAAAGAATGGTCCAGAGAGCCTAAGTGGTTCAGGTTATGGCTACTAAATGGCTGAGCTGGGACTGAGGACTTACTTGTTCATCATTATGACAAATTCCATGATTCAATTTTGCAACAGAACACAAATATATTGCTACGCCAAATCAAAATTTAATTGACAACTATATGCTTAAATATATGTCAGGCAAGCTAAAACTATAAGCAAGGTACAGCAGGGTCCTTATTTTCAAGACTACTTAAATTCGATACTTATCTCTTACATATCAATTCATGGTCGAGATTATTTTCAAAGTTGCTACAAAGAAAACCTCTGGATATATTCAAATGTATAAGACTCTGTATCAGCTGTTTCCAACCTTTTGGCTTCCCTCAGCCACATTGGAAGATGAATAATTGTCTTGGGCCACACATAAAATACACTAATATTAACCGTAAATATCTCATAATGTTTTAAGAATGCGAGTTGGGCTGCATTCAAAGCCATCCAGGGCCACAGGTTTTACATGCCTGCTCTATATAGTACTATGCTCTATCATAGAGTGTTTTTACTTATCCTATTATATGTGGTTTTAACTTAGTTGATGCCATAGATATATAAATATTCCTTGATAGTTAGTGTGGAAGACAGCCACGTCTCAGTTGTCATGTCAGCAAAGAAGGAAGAACCACTAACAGAGAAACCATAATGAATTATCATATAACAGAAAAGCTGAGCAATATTCTATGTTAATGTATCCATATACCTGCTATGTATCTGTCAAAATAACATCAAACTGCTTTCATGTACGTTAGTATACTGAGTGATATAGTGCAAATCTTAATATCTTCACTGAAGAAAGACCCAAAATTAAGTAATTCATCAATTGAAGCTTAATCTCTTATTAACCTTATCCTGTGTGACTCCGTAAGTCCCATTTCTCTAAATAAATAATACAAATGACATTTTTAATTGCCAAAATATTTAACAACTCATTTTGGCAAAAAAATACTATCTACAGTGCAAGAAAGATCAAAACATGACATACCACTTGATGGTTTTTTGAATCAATAATGGAATATATGTCTTATGCATTACATCTAATTTATGTGATTGAAATAGTCTCATGCATATACAAAATGGTATGCAAAGAGACTCATCACTCTTTATCAGAAAGTTCAGAAAAGTGTGAATGTGTCATCCCTTTCTCTCCTTCACAACTGACATACCGTTTCCTTTCATTAGCACCTTCTTTTCCAATGTTTACTTTGATAGGTCAACATCATACAGCTTGGTTTATTCCCATAACAGGAATTTACTTTGAGAAAAAAAAGCTTACTAGAAAAATACACATCTGACAAAATGTCTCACCTTAGAGGACACAAATGTGGGCATTGGCACCTGTTCAGGTTCAAGTTATATAGTTCATCTCTTAATATGTCCTTGCACAAGCATAAGAAGTTAAATGTAACTGTCTCCAGTTGGTTATTTATAAAGTGCATGGTACCATATACTATAAATCACGATTACAATACACTTATTTCATATGTTAAATTTACATTCAATTCCTTGGCAGGTATCCAAGAATACCTTCTTCCTAAACAGCTTCTGCACAAGTTACTAAGGTTTTCCCATGAAAACTAGACAAGAAACAAACAAAAACTTTTATATCCAGTTTATTCCTACCACTCCTTCATCACAAGCATCTTGCTGAAGCTTGCTGGGTTTTAATCAGTAAATTTTATTTGTCAATAGGAGAGGCAGTTTTGAGAACTTATTTTACTAGACTTAAATATTGATCATTTTGTTCTCCTTAAACACCTCATTTCCCCTTAATTTCCTGCTTGCAAATTCTTCCATATCTCTGTTAATTTCTTGGGTCTCCCTCTTCTGTTTCCACCTTCACTAGTGCTGTGTTGGAAGCAACTTATATCAGCTCAGGAGAGATACCTGGTCTTTGCCTTTGATTCTAAGAGGTAATCACTAAGCCCTTGGAATGTCATGCTTGATAGAAGCTTTGCCTCAGGGCCTTTGGCCAGCCAGATAGTATAATAGCAATGTGATTTAAGGTCAGGGATCTGAGCTACACAATGTAGTTTAACTTCTGGGTTCTCAGAAATACTGTGATGTAGAGTGGGGGCTTTGGGCCACCCAGCTTGACCTCCTGAGGGTCTGATGACTGAGACAGACTTTTTTCTGCAGTCAACCATTCCCACAAGATAGATCTCTGATGAAGACTGGACAACAAGACTCGGAAGAGCCTCCCTGTTGGTCAATATTCTCTATGTACTGTCATACATCCATGCTGGGAAAAATAGGCTGTTCTGACTTTATGAGGAGACAACTCAAAGCTTCACATATGGTGTCCCTCTGTACTCTGCCCTATGAACTTCTTTGCTTGACTGGTTTAATCTGTATCCTTTTCCTACAATAAACCATAACTCAGGGTATAATAGCTTTCGATGAGTTCCATGAGGTCAGTTTTGAGAATCTTTAAAACTCGGAATTAGTGTCAGAAATCAAACTGTTCTTGTGTGGACTCATCCTTCTAAGTTCAAGTTTGGGTTAACTGCTTCAGCATTACAAACAAGTGTAATAAAAACTCATTACTTCCTAATATTTTACTATATTTTGCTATTTGGGTTATTTATATTTATTTTACCTATATGTTTGAAAGGTGCTACTGATCATCTCTTTTCCACTTTACATTCAGTGATAATATGTAGGGAGTTTGAAATTGGCCATGATGGGAGGAGTATCTGCACCACGGAAATCAGCAAATGCTACCAATTAAATCATGTTTGTTTGCTTTGTTGATTTTCTAGATTTACAAAACTGTTGAAAACAATCTTAATAATACAATTTAAACTTATAAAAGTGTGTGTACAGCCATTACATTGTGAATAGCACAAATAATATGAGAATATATTCTTACTGTATTCAAAAACTATTTTCTGATTTGGCAAAGAAGTCACATATTATTGACATGAATGAAGTTCCAAGGTATATTTTCACTGTTTCATTTTCAAATTACTAATTAAGGAGAATATCAACCAACATTTATGTAGAAATTACAATAACTCATCAATTGCTACCATGGATTAGCTATGGGTACAAGAGTTCAATAAAAATCAACAAAGCATTCAGTGGGAATTGATTGACTAAAAATAATTTACAATAATGAGTATTGTATATTTTATTATTATTTGAAAGCTTTGTTGTACTTTTGAAAACTTTGGTACACTTTTACAGCAGTAAAATTCACAGTACATTTTAATACTTAAAAACATGCTTTTTTTAAAAAGAAAGTCTGTTGAACATTAACCAGTACACCAATAAACTGATTTTTTCCCATTGCTTTTCTCTTTGTAGTCACCTTCTATGGGTAATCTAATGGTTTTTACTAAGATTTTCATGCTGATAACTCCAAAAAAATTTAATATCCAATCCTGGATGCTTCCTTGCATTTGGTGCATATCTGATTTTCCACATTAGTATTACATAAGGACCTCTGTCAAAAACTCAAAATCGAAGCTTATGATGATTAATTTACCATTGCTAATAGCAAAACAGTTTCCCTGATTGGTCCTGTTTTTATATTCTGTACCTCAGTCAGTGACAACATTGTTTAACAAACATTTAAACTTTACATGGTACATGAGACCTCATCTGAGATGACTCTACTACCCTCATCACTCAGAGAGACCAGCTTCACTTCATTTTTGTTCTTCAAGGTTTACAACAGAAAGCTATTCCTTATTTCTTTTTCATTCCCCATCCACTAGGTCCAATCAAACACTAATAGCTCTATCAAAATCTTATTTTTGAGTCAGTGCTTTCCTCTGGCCAACCTTGTTCTAGTGAGAGCCTCAGTCTGTGTCTTCACTACTGAAAAAATGTCTCTCAACTTACAATCAGTTTTTACAAAGCTTCTGTTTAGAACAACCATCTGACCCTACCACTTCTCTTCTCTTTAATGTCTTTGGTATACAGGTAATTGTCTCATATGCAACCTGGTTCATATTTTATGTACTTTCAATTTTAGATGCTAGTGACCTTAAATTCACTTTTTCATACTAAAATTTGAGAGGCATATAAGACCACATTATTAAACCTTCAGCATGTAAATATATTAATATGCTATGCAAGAATTTTCTGCAAAAGTTTGTAAATAATAATAATAAAACCATCATGATGTTAATAGTTGAGAATTTGAAAGAGAAAGAAAAGGAGGCACAAAACATTAAGAAGAAATAATACAAACATTACCTAAGTAATAAACAACAGTAGAAGTAAAAAAACTCATCATTAAAATTCAAATTTAAATTCCCACTCCAACTTTTTAAAAAATTAGATGCCTTTGATCTAAAGTGATTTTAAAGTTTTCCTAGAATTCAGCTATAATGAACAATTCTAATTATACTACTGATTCAAAAATTAATTAATGATATCCCTTTAAAAAGTCAGAGGTATTAGCCCTATTTTACTGTTCCAGTTATCTATTACTGAGCAACAGACAACCCCAAAACTTTAAGGCATTCCATTGTAAGGCATGAATAACTTTACGATGCTCTAGACTTTGTGTGTCAAGAATTTAGACAGGGCACAGAAGTGAGAGTTTATCTGTGGTCCTCAATGTCTGCGTCTCAGGGGGAAAGACACTAAGTGGAACCAGAATCATTTGGGGTAGTCGTAAGGTACAGGTGGGGTGACTGACACTGTGTGCTGGCTGGGCTCTGAGCTGAGGGTGAATACCAGGAAAGCTGCCTGCTCCTTTTTCATGGGGTCTGGGCTTCATCACAGCCTGGGGAGTAAGCTCTAGGAGCAAGCACCTCAAGATGACCAGAAAGAAGTTATGTCATCTCTAATGACTTCCTCCTGGTCCCAGTAGTGACAGGTCCACTCAGATCCAAAGAGAGACAACATCAGCCCCTTTTATGAGAAACGATCCCCCATAGTTTTATGGAGACCGTGTCACTGTCATACTGGAAGCGTGCATCGAAGGGTAAATGCACTCTGCCCCATTTACAAACAAGAAGAGAAGCAAGCAGTACCTTGTGGGTAGCTTTTCAAAATGGGTGAATGCACACAAAAATGAACGGAAACTGGATAATATTTTTAAGATGTTGTTGCTGTTGTTATCTGAGTTGAAGTCAAGATAAGTTTTAGAGATTAATCAAATGAATCTATAATAAACTGAGAGCAACATCAGACGGTGGTGAAGGCCACAGCTTCTGACATCAGATTGCTGAGTTCCAGTCCCAAGCCAATACACACTACCTGTATGACCTCAGTGAATTACCCTCTCTGGGCCTCTTCCTCTGGGGGGTTATAATAATGCCTGATAGCTCTTTGGGGGAATTCAGTAAGTTAACCTTGTATAGAATAGTGCCAAAATCATAAGCACTATAATTTAGAAAGTTAAAAACCTGGTATTAACATTTCTGAATCCAGGCAGCAAAAACTCTGACAGATAGTGTTTGTGTTTTTAATCTCATGCACTAGCTATTTATTTTCTCTCTGCAAATCACTTTCTGGATGTACAAACTGGGCATCCTGATTTGGTAAAGGTATGCTTTGAGCCAATTCTATAGAGACCTCTCCAAAGCAGATATATCATAGCTAATGAATTAACCAAAATACTTCCAGGGATAGAAAGCATAGAAATAGTTAAAAAGAGCGCAGTTGTGTCTAGCTTGATTCTCTGATAAAATTCATAAGTATGCATGCAGAAGTAAGAGGGAGATCATCTATTTATTCCCCTGTAAGGCAGTGACAAGAATTTCTCAACTGGTAAATTTGCAATTATAATATTCTCTATTGCAGACACAAATATTCAGCTTTATCTACTCTCTGCACTCTGTCCATTACATAAACCTTGTGAAAATAAATGACATTCCCTTGTGCCACCATTCCTACCATATAACTTGTCATTTTAAATGGCAAGAGATTAAGAAACCTCTGAGTAGTTAGTTTTCTGATATTTCCAGAGTAAATAAATTACAGTGAGAAAAAATTAACTTCCTCTATCAAAGGAATGTTATCAGTAATCCTGCCTAAATTGAGCGCAATGGCATCCATGGAACTACACAGAACCATTGCATAATATATTTAGGATTCAAAATTCTACTAACTAATGTTTGGCACCAACTTTTTTTTGTCAAAGAAGAAAGGACAGGGTTTCATCTCAGTGCTATACAAAAATGAAACTGAGGCATAGCCACGGGAGGGAGAAGAATATTTTTTGAGAAATGTTGTTTCTAATGGACTCAAGCATACAACAGCAAGCAAAAGGACAACAGTTTTTAACGAAAATATGTACACGTCAAAGAGTCAGTCCTCAATCCTTTAAGAAATGTAAGGGCTATCTCCAGGAAGTATCTAGCCATGTGATATGAAAAATAGAGGCATTTATAGCTGGATTTTTTCCATACAGCCCTTGCAAATATATCTAAGAGATTAATGAGCCAGGCACTCACAAGACACTGAATGTAATGGTAAACGAAAAGTATATGGTCTCTACCCTCATGGAGCACCCAGTCCAGTGAGAAAGACATTTAATCATCAAATAATCACAGAAATGGTCATAAAACTGCAGATTTGGTAAAAATTATAAAGTAGATTTAATAGTGGGATTTGCTCTAGCAGGGGATGTCAGACAACTAAATAAACTTAACTTGAGAAATGGGGTTTCTCAGGAGGCTGGGTTCCTGCAGCAGAGTGAAGGGTGTGACCAAAAGCCCCAGGAATGAAGGGAGCTGGTGAGCTGAGGACCTGGGAGTGCCAGTGACAGAGTTCTCAGAGGAGGACAGTGTGGGTGCCAGATGCTGCAGTGAGTTGTTATTGATGTGATCTCTTCAATGTAACTAAGTGGTTTTTTGATAATGGTCCACTCCACAGTGCCTTTGGGACATTGTTCACCCAGATATGAAAATCCATCTTAAGGATTTTATTTTTCTTCTCCTGAAAACAATTCAAGTCTTTAAAGTGTTTTATGCAAAAGAGATTACATGTTCGGGATTGGAATGTGAAACTTCTCTCTGGCCTTTAGCTAGAGGAAATAAGAGTATATGTAAAGAGATCAGTAATGAATGACATTATTACAATCCATGGAGAAGTAAATTAAACTGCCTTTTGGGCAGTTGAGATGGAAAGACATATATACCCAGAAGTCTATTACCTTACCCTAAAACTTTCTAGTAACATAGAAAACTTTAGTCACTGTTTTGGCACCGTTATTCACCTGGGTGTCAAAAAAAATTAAGTCATTGCAAACTCTGTCTTATCCCTTATTTCCAGTATCCAAGGGTTTCTTAAAGAACTCTCAAGTCACCTCTTTTTTTTTTCATGACTTCATCAGGTAATGACCTCACTTGCTGTGAGTTTCTTCTAATTTTGTATCTGCAGTCAAGATAAAATTTGGTAAGGGAAATGGGGTTTAGAAGCCATTTGATAGTTCCCCAAATGACTTAAGCTTTGTATGGTGGTAGCAGCATTTCTGACTAATTTGTTCCAGATACGTGCTGAAGTAATCGACCCAAACATTATTATATCCAAATAAGAAAAATAAATAATGAAAAGATGAAAAGCCAAGCATGTTCTTAATCAAAAGTAGACAAACATAAGTCTGTATCTTTGATAGGAAAATGAGTTTATGAGTCAGAATTCTTCTGAGTCCAAGAAATTAAAACACAACTCAATTTGGCTTATTTATAAAAGGGAACATTCATATATTAGAAATTCTATAACTACATTGCCTTCAGATATGGCTTTATTAACATTGTAAAATTATGTCTTCAAGAAATGATCTCTTCCCATCTTTTTTCCTGGTTTTCTTCTATATTGGCTTTAATCTGAGAAAGCTTTCTCTCACATAGTGTCAAAGATGACCAAGAGCAGATCAAACTTGCATTTATGATTTATTAACCTCAGAGAAAAACAGCATGTTTCTTTCCTGATAGTGCCACAAAAAATTCCTGAGGCTTATTGTCCTTTGCTTGGATTGGGTCACACATCCATCCTTGAATCGATTACTGTGAATGCAATTGACCAGACCTGTCAGCCCTACCTGTAATACATGAACTGAGAGTGAAGGAGTAGTGGATACTCAGTGAAAAGTATTGAGGCACTTTTATCAGTAAAAGGAAATCTAGAAAGGCAAAGCCAACTTCACTCCACTACAAAAAGGCATAAATAAATCCCCTGATGGCAGAGCAATAGCACATTTGTTCACACCCAAACACACCTGATTATTTTGAGGTAGTCAGGTATGGAAATGACATGGATAGCTAACTAATCCTTTCTTTCTAAATTTCACTCCCTAAAAAAAATCATCTCCTCATAAAGAACTATATTATAAAACAAAGATTGATCATACCATTCTTATATTTAACATACTCCAAAGGCATATAGGTCCTCTTATGACCAAGTCTCACATTGACCTTAACCCAAATACTTGTCCAGCAAAAATACAATTAGGTTTCTATTGATTGCTTTTGTTCTTACGGTTCTGAATTTCCTCTCCTTTTTTTCTATTTGGTTAATTAACCTAAAGATTAATTTCAGTAAGCACTGTTAATTTTCCACCTTTAAGCAGATGTATTAAACACAAGAGTTGTAGGGATTTAATAAGAAAGATGTTAGGAAACCTGTTAAAAATTACTAAGTCAAGTGACTAAGCGTAGTAGCCTTGTTTAAACTCTGCTGCTCCTTTCCCTTGGGATATAGCATTAGGTCTAACCAAGTAACTCCAAGCCAAAGGGCATTAGAACACAAGAGGACCTTTGATTTTGTTCATCAAGGCCTTCATGAACACCCAGACACTCTTTTCACCTTTCCCTAAACTGGAGATAGGCTCAAAGAAATACTTAATTTGACTAAGCTCCCCTATCAAGAATAAACAGTAATAACTTCTCGTTTGCCATCCATTGTGACAAACTCCTTTCATCATTACTATTAACAATTGCCTCTTTTTGGAAGTTTTCTATAACCTAATTTATCCAGGAAGACTTAGGAGTGCCCTAACTTTGCACAGAGCTGTGAGTTCAAATTTCTATTTAAAAAAAAACAAAAACAAAAACATCTTTTTCTGGATTTTAATTGCATTTTTATCTCTTTTTCACTATACTGCATGTTCTGTCAGATCAGGAGCCTGTTATTTTATTCCAAAAACCTTGCAAATTTTATGTTCAAGAAATTCTTTTGGATGATTGAATGGAACGTTGGATGATGGATGATAGACAAGTTGATGATGCAGTGTATGCTATTACTGCCCACCTTGCCCCTTTTCTCAGCTATGCCACAGCGCTTCCATTACACATCCTTGAGAGTGTTAACCCTGATAAAAATTGATAGCTACACCCTTCTCTTGAGAATTGCCTTTGTTTCTGTGCCCTTCCAATCTCAGACTTTGACCAATGACTGACTTAGGGTAGCATACTTGCCTCAAGATGGAACTAACTCTACAGTGCAATTTGTACCACAGAGCATCCTAGATCAGATGGCAGCAAGTCATTAAGTGAACCATACCATGCTTAGATTTCTCCCTGCTTTGACCTGATTCCCGTACTTCCCTTTTCCTGAGAGCACTTCTATAAGAAATTAGTTGAGTAAGAATTCCTCGTGTATGGTTCAACTTCTAGAGAACCTATCTTAAGAGAGAAGAATAGATAAATGAATGGATGAATGCATGATTGAATGAACCAACACTACTGCAAGCATATATAAGTATAAAACTCTATTAAGGCAATGACTACAGGCTAGAATAGATTATGAATACTGAATCTGGAGCTGGAGCTGTAAGATCTGTAACAATGTTTGGGAAACAAACAAATCAGATACAGCATAAAGTCATCTTGGGGCTATCCTTGAAGTTTGGTAATCAAGTTTAAGTATGGGTCTATTCAAAGAACAGCTGTAATTTAAAAACACATAGCTTAGAAGGTCAGAGCTAGACAGTATTTCCACGATAGATAAGTATAGATAATGAAATCTAGTAAAAACTCCATGTTTTCTTTTTTTAAAAAAAGTATAGAATAGGACACAGAAGCTGGTAGAATACAGGTAGTTGGCCTAGGTATCAGGCCCAGGAATCTTGAAAATACACCACCAGAGTAGAAAACAATTTAAATTATTTTTCCTGAAAGCAAGAATCAGCCACAACCTATAGAGCTCCAACACTTCATTTTTGTGGATGCAGTTTTATATATAAAACTCTTATACCATTTTCAGTATCACAGGGCTGATCTGTAAATTTTCATATAAACAGTGAAATTATTGTTGGAGTCAACAGGCCCCTCTAGCCCATCAAAAGTGTTTGATGAGGCAAAAGGTAGATGTGATGCTATGTAGCAAATATAAATGTTAGGAGAGGTTAGTCATAATAAATTATTCCATATATCTGAATACCCTTCCCCTCTAGCAGAAGATAAATCTCATTGTCTACTGTAGCCATTTGAATAACCTTCATTACTGCCGAAGGCTATAAGGGCTAAGAAATACTGTAATCCCAGAAGAAAGCCCAAGACTTCCAATGGCAGAAACGGTATAAATTCCAGTGGGAATGTGACTTAGTTTGTTATAGTCAGATTCTTTCAAAACAAATTGCTGAGAGGAATTCTGAATGCAGGAATTTAGGGCAATGTGCTCTCAGGAATACCGTCTGTAAAGGAGAGCAGAAACAGAATTGAGTAGATGGAGAAAATGGACTGCTGATGCAATTGAGACATGAGTCTCAGGCCATCCCATGGACGCTCTGAAACCGAAGAGTCCCGCACACAGACATAATCAACACAGGGAAGGGATGGGAACTGTGCCTCTCAGCAGGAACCAATCAGGGAACTTGGCCAAAACTGCTCCCAGTTCCAGAAAAGACTCGGCTCTGAGTTTTGGGATGCCTATCATAGCATCTAAAGGATCTGGCTGCACCCAACAATTTCCATTACATCTGGGGTATATGTGTGTGTGTGTGTGGCAAGCCCCTGTGTATTTCACTCTCTTAGCCTTCCCTATTAAAAAGACAGATATGTATTTTTTCTGTGTGCCTGCTTCTCCAACACACATACACACAATGAAAACCCTCTCAAGGGAAAAAAAAATCCAAGCAGCCTTTGTACAATAATAGTGTTGTTACTCTCGGCTTTACCCCATAGGGCAATTACAACGTCCCTTAGCAAAATTCTAACTATAACTGGAGCAGAACAGGGGCATGTTTCTACAGATTGGTGTATCCTTTTTTATCAGAAGCTAAGATTTGCCAAACTTGGTGTAATCCTTTTTTATCAGAAGCTAAGAATTGCCAAACTTAGTCTTACTTTTGTGACTCTCAGCTAGAAATATCAAACCACTTCAGAAGCCATCTCCATAAAGAATCAAAATCATGTCTTATAACAAGCTTAATAATAAGTTCATGCAAAATCCCAGTTTTGCACAGAGTAAAACATAAATTCTCCTCACTAAGATTTTAGTGCACAATAAATATACGGAAATTATAAAACCAGCCAACCAAACAACAACAACAACAACAACAACAACAACAACAACTCTTCCTATTGACCAGAGACTGAGAATCCCTAGGAAACGAATAATTTAATTTGCAACAATTTAACCCCAAATATGCTAAATGTAACACTAGCTATCGTTGAATTTTTTTTACCAGAAATGTATCTCAAAATCTATTTTTAAATAACTTATCAAAATTAAGTACACTTGTGTCATCCTTTATATGATTCCACTAAGAAATTATTTTCAGAAATTATTGCCAGGTTTGCATATCCCCTTCTTACAGAACTTCCAGTGCCTGAAACTGAATTTCCTCTGAATTTCCTCTGTGGTGATAGCTTCACATATATATATTTACCTCCAAATTTATCATATTGCATATATTAAATATATATAGCTTCTTGTATGTCTTTCCTACCTCAATTAGAAAACAAAAAAAAATTAAAGGCTATAAGGTCCATGCAAGCAGAGGATGTCTGTTGCTTGTCACTGGATTCCTGTCTCTTCCCAATAACCCATACCAGGTAGAATGCCTTTTATCCCAATACATGTGCTCACAGGCTAAACAACTTAAACACATTAAAAGAAAGAAAACTATTCAAAAAACACAGATAGCATGAAGCAAAATTATTGGAACACATTGACAAATATATTTACTATAACAAATATTCTCAAATAATAAAAAAATTAATAAACCAAAACAGGAATATTAATTCACATAATACAAGCATCCAAGTAAAATATAGTTATGCATATTATAATGATTGGAAAAAAGAACAAAGAGATACAATGTAATGGAAGAAAAATAAGTAAGCAAGATGATTAATGTGGAAAACTCTCCAAGAAGGCCACAGGAAAGGATTAAAAGTAGATGACATAAAACTAAAGCTTAAGAGTCAAGGATAGCAGTAAAAAGAAGTAGAGTCCAAAATACAGGCAATGTGAGTTCCTGAAGAAGAGAAAGAAAATCAATAAACACAGACATTCATATATATGTTTACATGTATACCCATAGGCAGAGATATATGACAAAAATGACAATAAATATCAAATAATTAAAAAATTAAAAACCTAACTTTGAAAAGGCTCATAGAGTGCAAAGCATCTTATATAAGAAAACTTACTGTACACTTATAAACTTAAAATGAAATAAAATCTTCCAGAAAAAAAGATTACCTACGAAGCCCTAAGACTCAGACATTAGAATTCTCACCAGCAACATTAGATGTTAAAAAAAATTTTTTTTGGAATAATAATTTTAAAGTGGTTGATGGAAAATAACTTTGAACCTAAATTATATGTCCAGCTGAATTTGAGTGTTAGATATGAAAGCCCAAAAAATAAGCCACTCAAAGACCCACTTTGAGAACACTATTAGAAAAATAAGAGAATATATAAACCCAAGAAAATGCTGCAGAAACTATGAAACATACAAATAATTAAGTAATTTTTATAAACTATACTACTGTCTAAATAGTGAAGTAAATATATACATACAAACGAGGGCTGTCTGGAAAGTATCCAGCCATGTAATATGAAAAATAGAGGCATTTATGGCTGGATTTTTTTCTGGACAGTCCTTGTACAAATATATGCAAAATATGTTCAGAACACTCAAAAACTAAATTTATAGACAGAAGAAACATGTTGAGAGATGGAAGAATTGTAAAATCGTGCTAAAAAACAAATGGTGTTCTTCCAGGGTACATAGAAAGATGATACGACATAAGTAGATGACAGGTATGAAGCACCTTTTATGCCATGCTAAAATAATATTGGTCCTCACCTGAAGATTTGGAAATATTTAAGTAAGAAAGGATTATGATGGTGTAGACATCTTTAAATGGTAATTACTTTAGTAATTGGGATGGATTTGAGTTTTAGTGGGAGAGGCTGTATTGAGATTATAATCAGGAAGCCAATCTATTACACTATGTTATATTGTATTACATTATGCTATACTGTATCATATCATGTTGTATTACATTATAATATTATTATGATTATTATCTATTATACTAGTTTTGCTGATAGATGATATGGCCAAAATTAGGGCAAAGCAGTGAGAATGAGTAGACGAACGACCAGGAGATGGGCTGGTTTAATGAATGGAGGGACTAAAGACACTGACGAGGACAGGTTGACATTAGAGAAGGTATGAGGGCAAAGATATTGCGTTCTTATTTTGTACTTTGTGCGTGTAATACCCGTGGGACATTCAAGTTGACTGATCAGTAAGCTATCTTGAGGCTTATCAGAGCAATGCAGAAGTTAATTGCAGATTGGAAAATATTAAGGCAGAATGGATAATTACTCTCATTGTAAAGGCTGAGACTGGCAGTATGTAATGTGGAGCAAGAGGAGAAAGGGCTGCAGGTGGGAGCCTAGGAAGCGTGCGTGTTCAGAATGCAGGTGGGGCTAGCACAGAGGGGTCCTGTGTATTACATTTACCCCACTGAGAAGTAAACTCCACAAGTTAGGAACTCTGTCAGTTCTACTCCATAAAACCTGGAACAATGCTTGGCACAAATATATTCCCAATAAAGCCATAAGCTGTCAGAGAAAGAAATGAAGCCAGATTCCCATAGGAAATTCTCAGAAATACAGATTTTATTATAATAGATATGTGAAAGATGCATCTCTGGCTTTTTCTGTTGCAACCCTCAGGAATATACACCTTTATAATGCAGATATATAAGAATCCATCTTTAATTTTCTCCCTTTCCTTTGATGTTAGAAAAGTCATTATGAAAACAAAAGGACTGTACTGGAGACATTGTTTTAGTAAGGAAATTCCTTATGGGGGACATTCATAGTTTGGAACCAAAACTTTCTACCCCCCCACACCAGAGCTAATCTAATTTATTTTCAGTTAAAAACCTTCTTTTATACTAAACTATTTGATTAATTTTATAATTCTTTCTCCCTGTGCAAATAAAAATATGACATTTTCCTAAAGAGACTTAAGCCACAGTTAAAACAAACCCTCTCTTATAAGTTGGAGGAAATAATATAAACAGAACATTCTAAGGAATATATTATGAATCTTTGCTTTATATAGAAACACAAAACATAAATAAAGTTAGGTATGCCAGCCTAGTAAGTTGCTGCTTTTGAAATATTTTCAGAGTATTTTTTAATCTGCTGGTATTAGTAGGCATTTTATACATGTTTCTTAAAAATAAGAATAAAATTAACTGAGATGAGGGCATCAATTTAACTCATTATAAAGAGAAAACTTTTTTGAAAATCTTGGAGTTCCTTTACTAAGTTGCAAATACATGTAGAGATGACTGGCTCCCAGGTAAAAAAATATGAATATTAACATAGCATAGAAGCGGGCAATGTTTCTGTTCTCATAAATATAGTAAACCTGCATTTCAAAATTCACACATTATCTGTACAACTAACTCAATATTTAATAATATTATTTAATGACTTAGCAATGTAGCCATCTTAAATACAGAACAGAGAACAGGCTAATCTTTTCCAGTATTTTATAATTGTTACATGGATTGTAACTGGGAGAAAAGGGCATAGCTTGCACTGATATTATGCACCGAGGTGCTCAGTATTGCTTCAAGCCACAATCAGAAATGGTATAAATCTACAAAGGAGATGGAAGGATAACTGGAAATGAAGTTAACGGCATATATTACTAAAACAGAAGCATTCATTCTAAATATTTATGGGCAGAATGGATTTCCCCCTCCCCCTTTCATATACTCTAAGTGCTGCATTCCTGGTATATTTCATCACTGTGAAAGACGAGGAGAAGAAATAGGTACCAAAAATATGATGGCAATACTTTACTGTCCCTCACAGGACCTGTAGGAAAGCATGGAGCAAAGGATAATAATTATGCATTTAAAATGATTAAATATGAATGCTGCAAACTTCACAAGTGATGAAATTGCTGGTACTTTAATCCAGACACATTTAGATTAACAGGATGTCTGTAAGACAGTTTGATAAATGCCTTGTTCTTACACAGTACAGCACTGTCCAGAATTCAAGAGCTTTTGCCTCTGGTTCCTGTTTATTAATTGGCTGGTGACTGTACTTGTATTAGAATCATGCTGTTAAGTTAACACAGTCTTTTTATTCAGATACACATAAAAATGTGTTTGGAGAATTCAGCATTTTAAAACTCCCTACGAATGGCAGAGTAAAAGCAATGGCTATGCTGTAGATGCTGATGATAATTTTGAAATGGAAAATACTTTTCTTCTAACTAAAGATGTGTCTGCATAAGAGGTAGTTATAATTTAAGTAGATAATTGAAACATTAAATCAGCTGTATTTATTTTTATAAGTCAAAATATATTAAATTGGGTCTACCATATTTTGAGAAACATTTTTACTATAGACATTTTAACATTTGACATAGGATGAAAACAGATATAAATAAAATCCAATGATATTTTCTTAAAATTCTCTTTTTAAGCTGACATAAAAAAAGTCTGCATTACCATAAATTTCCTTTAAGACTAATAAACATCTTTGGTTTCTGTTCATTGTGAGCAAATACTTAAATAATTTCAAATAATCTTAAATTCTTTCCTTTTATCAGAGGTTATCAAACATAACATAACCTCTGATAAGAGGAAAAAAAGCCCTCTGATTCTGTGTCTATTTAAATTCCTCTTCCACAACCATCTCATTCCATTCAGTACACAGAGATTAAATCCTACTCTTTATCAGTTTCTGTATCCATAAAACAAAGACCCTAGTATGTTGCATATAATGATCTCTATTATTTTATTTGCTATATTTGTTTATTAGTTTCCACCACAGTAAAACATAACACTGTATTTATACAATGAACTCTACATTTATTGTCTAGTTAAAAAGCATAATTTTCTCTGTGATGAAAAAGAAAAAATATATATAATCTTCCTGAAAAGACCAAGAAAATTGTGAGGAATAACAAGCTACTTTCAGCGCTCTTCTCTTCCCCTAAATGGAACAACACACACCCCTTATTCCCACTACTACACCTCCTGCAATGAGAAATTTCCATGTTTCCTTTTGTGGTTCCCAATAGCACCATTATCCCAAAGAACAAGATGCAATTTGTAAGTAAGATGCCCCCTGCCTGACTCCTGGAGAACAATCTACCTGAGACTTACAGAAATCCTCTCAAAAACTACCTAAAGAGCATATCAGAACTAGTCACCCCATAGGATACCCACATTGTCTGTTGACTGAATCAATTAGCAAGTGAGGGTTTCTACAAGCAGTTTGGATCTTTTATATTAATGATTGTCAATGAAATTCATTCAATTAATATTTTGTAATTATCAATAATTGATAACTTTTCCATTGTTATAATTTTGAAAAATCAATTTCTCTAAAATAATATAAGAAAGCCGAGACAATTACTACAAGAAAGAAGTGAGGTAATCAATTTTCCAAATGTTCCTGATGCTAAAGGAATGGTCTTAATTAGCATCCATTCTTTTCGCCAGTATTTTATCCATCACCAGTCTCCTATACTTCAACTTCTGAGAGACAGATTGGGCTGAGCAGAAACTACCATCAGACAAATGACCTCTGCACATCATGTTATTTTCTGAATGTACCTCTTCCTTGGGAAAGAAAATGCACTCTGAACAGAGACTCTCAGGCATTTTCCGAACTGTACATCTTCTTCTCTAATTACCCACAAGGCTGTGGATCTTCAAACACTGCTTCTCCTCTATTGTTTCTGTCACCACTGCTATCTCTATGACTGTGTCTCTGATTTCTGCCCTCCTCACTCACTTGAGTTCCAGTAGTGCATCCTTCTTAATATTCATGCTACAAGGGCAGCTAAGCTAGCTCTTGCTTCAGGCCTCTCAACTTGGAATGACAGCTTCAGTCCAGAAAGACCTTTGCCTCTCAGCACATTTCAGCAGTTAATGATCTTACTTCCAAGTCCACTCGAATGTCACTTTCTCAAGGAAGCTACTCTGATATTATTATTTTAACCTTAACTTCCCAATCTACATCCACTCCTAAGTGCCCTTATCCTAATCTGCATTCTCTTCTTACCACATTCTAGCTTACTAGAAATTTACTTTTATTGTGTTTCTTGTTTATTGTCTATGGATATGTTCACATTGTCTATTTGATGTATCTATCTAATGTATCCCAAGTTCCTGAAAGACAGTCCGGTATAGTTTTAACTAAATTATAGGCAGTTATTTAGTTAGACTCAAAACTACAACATGAGCACATCTTAAAATAAATCAGAAAGTATTGAATGTTTAAATTATTTCAGTTAAATGTGACGAGGCTACCACTTGTCCCACCTGCTCATTTTGCAGCTGAAGCATCAAACCTGATGAGTCCAGCTGATTATGAAGAATCCACAAGCATCTGACTTTTAGTCTGGGTATTCAGGAAACTTCTAGTTCCCTGAAGTACATCACCCATATCACACTCATGTGTATTTGTTGTCTAAAATAATACCACCAGGCTTATTAAAGCAGACTTGAATACATTTCTACCTGGGTTGTTCTTCATACTTTATTTCTTTATCCTTTAGTCCTAGGGTTCCTTTAAGTTTTTTTTAGTTGGGGTTTTTTTTAACCTCATATTTTGCATCCAGTACAATCCAAGTCTGTTTCTCCCTTAGATCCTATGGTCATTGAGAGAACAGTGTGTCATGTATGTGCACCTCTTGGCTGCATAACAGAAATATATTCTCTGCAGTTATTGCTAATAATTAAGATTTTTTTCAAGCATGTACAGTAGAAACTGATTTTTGTTAGTTGAAGTGAATGTAACAGGATGTTAAACTGAACTCTGACAAGAGTTCTGGCACAGTACATGCAAAGGACAAAAATAAGGTGCCAAGTAGGCTATAGCCTGGGGTGCTAGATCACTATGAAAGACAGGCTAGGACACGTACAACTGGTTCTTCTGCCTTTAAACTTATCACTGCACTAGGCTGTAAAAAGGGAGGTAGAAGCAATCCCAGAAAGGTTTCTTCTGGAGTGATTTTCAAGAGTGATGCACAACCTCTCCAGTGTGAGGTGTGTGCTTTCTCTCAGGATAAATGAGAGAGGCTTCAAGGACGACAAGCAGAGACCTTGCAAGAGCTTCCTAAAGGCTGAGGAACATGGAGGCCTGTTACTAACTCACACATGGGGGTCTGCCGAGGCCAGGACAGTGGTGGCTGAGTCTGACTTGACTTGAGCACAGGGTAAAGAGAGTTACATTGGGAGGTGCTGCATTTCCACTGAAGGCAGGCAAAGATGCATGCTTCACGGGAACCTAGGTAGTGACCGAGGAAGGGAGCCAACCTGGAGTGCCTCAGAATGGATTGTCCCAGGAAATCTAACAGGAGGGGCAAAGCTTATGAAACAAAGTCACTCAGATACTAGAGTTATAAAGGGTGACCCAGAAAAACCCAGAATTTATTTATATAAAATTGTTTTATTCTTCTATGTTTAAACTTCAGTCACCTTCAAAATAGTCTCCGTTGGATGTAATACATCTATCGAGACATGTTTTTTGCTACTCAAAACAGTTCTTGAACTCATCAATTTTGATGCCTTTTAGTGCTTCTGCTGTTTTTTGTTTCACTTCTTCGTCATCGGCAAACTGTTTCCCTTTGAGGACTTTATTCAGGAGAAACCAAAAAAAGTTGCTCCAAGCAAGATTGGGTAAATAAGGAGGGTGGGCATGGGGTCACACCATTTTTGGTCAAAAACTGCTGAACGCTCAGCGCGGTGTGGGCAGGTGTGCTGTCATGCAGCACGTTGTTTGTTACTTACCCATCATGAAATGGGCAAACGCATTGAAAGAGTCTCCAAAAAAATTCACTGAAGCCAAATGCAGCCTCTCACAACAGTGGCAGCTGGTACACTGATGCAGAAGTGTTAAAGAACACTCACCCCCAGTAGGGGAAGCCCTTACAGAATGAGTCTTACATTTTGGCCTGCTTTAAACTTAAATGTTGCACATTATGTCTTGTTCTTAACAATTCTAAATTTATTATATTTATAAGTGGAATAATGAGAAACATAACAAGGTGATTTTGATAATGTATCAGTAAATGGAAAAAATAAAACCCTTAAAAATATCCTATTGACATGGCAACATTTGTTGTATAACCATCATTTCTTTACTTGTAACAATTTTGTGTTATATAAGCTGCAACTATGATTCTAGGGCTTGATACCACATGGCCTTTGCATTTCATTCCAAAAGATAATTTATGCCAGATACTATAAAAGATGGAAACAAATTATGCACATTTGTTATTTTCTAATATTTCCATTAAATAATAAAAAGCCCAACTGTCAGTGCACTAAATAAGAAAATTACATTTGAATATCATGAAATGACAGTCCTTGAGGGTTCAAATCATAGAGTCCTATCACTTCATCTCTTTGAAGGCAGTGATCAGGTTGTATTCACATAGCTTGACCACAAAATAAGAGCAGCATTGGTCTCTTCTGCCTGACCTTAGAGGAATCTGAAACAAAATGAAAATATTCTCACGGGTTGAGAACTGAGAAACACCAATATTGCCTTCAGTAGAAAATAAATATGATTTTTAAAAAATAAACACTTTTGATTTCTGAGTGTTGGTCTTGAATGTTAATTCACCATATAATGAAATGTTCTAATCTTATTAATCATACAAAAAGAAAAGAATAGTTGTCATTCATGGTATTTGTAAACTTTCTAATACAAATATAATATTCTATCATTCTAGATGTATTCAGTGACTTTTATTGGCAAAACTCACATGTACAACTGATCAGCCTATTCTCTATATTTTTTTCTCATATTTCACTCATATCTCACTCAGCGAGTTTTATTTTTGTCTATATTTATTTATTTATTCTATACTCAACTTATTTTTCTGGTTTTAAAATTTTTAATTTAAAAACTATTTACAAAAAAAATAAATAAAAACTATTTACATTTACAGGACAGTTGCAACAAAAATGCAATAAACTTCCATATATTATTCTTCACCTAGATTTACCTATTGTTATTATTTTACCTGCATTGCTTCTTAAGCCCTGAGAAAAGATAAATACAACTATAACAATAATTATTATTAGTGAACTTTTTTTTTAATGGAGCCATTTGAAAAAGTTGCAAACTTCATAGTCCTTCACTCCTAAATGTTTTAGCATGTGTCTTCAACAAAAGGAGATATCCTCTTTGCACGCATAGGCAACAACTGGGCTCCTACACGCTTAATATCAGAACAGGACAAATGTCCAGGCCCAGTTGCAGGACACAGGAGAAGGCCTTTAACACTAAATTCACACGAAGGTAAAATTCCTCCAAAGCGCATGCGTTCTGCCCCCGGGTCAGAGGAAGAGTATGATGAGGCAGAAGGCAGGTGCAGGACCAGTTTCTCCTTCCTCATTTGCCAGTTGGGTAAGTCATGGTTTGACCCTGTGCAATGAGTGTGACACGTACATGATTTACTTATTGTAACCGATTAGGGCCTTTGCAATGTTGCCTGTCTCCAGGATCTGGTGATCCTGTTCAGTGTCCCCCTCCTGCACTGTCACAGTATAGAGTGAGTACACTTCGAAAAATTCTTCCTGCTATTATAATAGTATTTCATAAGATAGCATTAGAGAGTTTTACAAGTCTACTTCTGTAGCAGAAATATCTCTTTAAATGGTGTTCCATTAGTTGTTAAATGCTTTTTGTCTCAGTTTTCTGCAGCTTGAGCTGGCCACATTTTATAAATCTAATAAATAAATATTTATGGGATGATCTCTGCTTACTTTTAGAAATAGTTTGAGTGGATGAATAGCTGGGTAAAAAGATTTTTCCACCCTTACATATCCTTTGAGAGTAATTGATTCAACTATTTTCTAAAATGCATGTTTCATTTATATCCATTTTGATAACTACTTTTTATTTTCTTTGATATAGAAAACTAGTTTAAGTAAAAAAAAAAAAAAAAACTAGCACTTTGTGACAGAATCTTAATTGTTCCCAAGAGTGTATTGAAGCTTCAGGTTTTTCGAGTAACATTAGTGACAGTTATCTTTAGAGAGCAGTATTCTTTACAAGAACAACCATCTTCCAGCAGCTTTATTAACAGATTATGTATGGCTATAGTTCTGTCTTTAAATGATAAATGAGATTGAAAACTGTAGGCATATCTAATACCTTCTCTGTCGCTAATGCAGATCAGAGATAATAAGATTATTAATCTCAATTATCTAACATAATAATCTATTACAGTGTAAATGTATATGCTGTGATGCTATGAACCTCTTATTCATATAATTAATGTTTTTGAAGCTTATCAGAGATATTACAAATCACATAACAATTCCACTAATGTTCATATAGGCAACATATGACATAACCAATGGGAATTTGCCTGGTACCTTTATCAATCCATACAAAGTGTGACTTAGCTGTTCAGTCTACCCTGGGAAAAGGGTTTTAGAAATCAAATATTGATTGGTGATTATCACATTCAGATGCCTAGGCATAAAGTGCACAAAGATTTTCTTCGGCTACATACTTTATAATGAAAGGATTGAGAATTATTGATCCATACCATGAAATAAAGGCATAATTTGAATAAAGTTAACTTTGCATAATTATACACAAACATATTAGAAATAATCTTCAGTGTGGTTCTTATATTAATTTCCAAACCCCTCACATTGGATTTGAGAAGATACTCAGATGTGGCTGAGAAATGTCCCTAGCACTGTTCCATTCATGTCTTTTTTTCAAATCAGTGTCTTGATTTTGTGTTATTTCCTGCAAAAGTTTATTATGAATCGTATTTCAGTTTTGAATTCTGCCTGCATTGGTCAATGTTTAAAGCTTAGTGACACATTATTGCTGTAGGTTTCACTTTCTCTCTTTTTATCACACAGATATAAAATAGATCATATTCTCCTAATCTGCAGCATATAGTATGCTTCATAGTTTGCTTTTCCTCTTTTTCTCTCTCATTTGGAGGCATAAGACACAACTAAAAGGAGGTCGTGCTGCTCTGACAGAAGGCAGAACTCTGCACGCTCCTCCTGTCGCTCCCCTCACACTGACTCTTCCTTTTTTCTTGACTCAGCTGGGCTTCCCATGGAGCAGAGTCTGAATACAAGTAGTCTTGAAATTTTACCAAATATCCTACGTTCTAACCTGAATTTTTAATACATAAAGATGTACAGTTAGAAATTGCCAACATCCTTAATATTCATAAGACAATTGAGTTCAATCTTGGAATCTCAACCTTGGGACTCATGGAGCTCTTCATTCAAAGGTTAACAGTGAAAAAAAACGCAAATGGATTTATTCTGAGGCTTATCAAAAACACTCTTACAACATATAAAAAATTGTTAACATTTAGTAATTTATTTCATTGAAAATTAGTTGAAAAACAAATCTCATTTACAATATTAACAATATAGAAAGCCAAAAGGTTTCTAAAAAAAGAAATGTGTAACACATAAGCAGAAAACTGCTAAATTTTTCTGCAAAAAATAAAAACATAAAATATCTGAAGAAACACCGAATGCCTAGAAGAGTGTTAATTATTTTAAAGAAAAAAATTCTTCAACAATTAATATTCAATGTAAGTAAACAAAAGAAAGATTCTTCACAAAGAAGATAAAAATATATTACACAACACACAAATTACTAAAACTACCCATAATGAGGGTTAACATTATAAATTTTAAATTGTATTATAACCACTCTTAATTCAAAAGGCATCACAGTAATAAATAGGAAAAGTGACACAAAAATAAAATATAATGATTAACAAAGGAAACCTCACATATTATCGTAATGAGAAAACAACACATGGTGTTCGAAACAGCTAAAGTCTGAAGAAAAATAAACTCAACATACACTCTTCAAAAAAAAGGAGTAAAATGTGAAATTACTCATTAAAACTGGAAACTAATGTAATTATTTGTTTTTAAATGTTGGAGAACAGTCTCATAATATTAAAACTCAAAAGAAAACTGAGCCCAAAGTGATAAAAAATAGATAGATGTAAGAATATGAGTATGAAAAATCTCTGTATTTAAAAAGTAAAAGGCAGCAGCATGAAGGTTGCTTGCAATCATTATAGGTTTAAGAGCTTATTGCTATTGTAAAATCTTCATATAAATTAATAATAAAGAACTGAATATTTACTATAAATGGATAATTATCAATCCAACTAATATGTAAAGAAGTGAATATTTACATTGGAACATTATTTCCATAAATTAAATTATCACAATATGTTGTTTGATAAAAATAAACAGTGTTGATGCACGAATCATATATTTTTGGTAGAAAAATACTGACACACTATTGAGCAAATATTTGGCAATGTTTGTTTAAAATGGTAAGATATTCAAATTTAGTCCATTCTTGGGTACTTTATCCTAAGGAAATAATCAAAATATTACAAAAATTTTAAGTAAATATTCATCATGGTATTAACATAATTAATATTTAATAGTTCCATAAAGATAAGAGTAATTTTACAAAAATTTGAGATTCACTATAAAGAGGCAATAATATAACATTTATTTAAGTTATAAAGCAAACTAATAGAATGAATAGCTGTTAACTCACTATCCATGTGCTCCACACTTCTATTCTAGTCTATGCCTTCTTCCTTACAGGTATGTAATTCCTACCTGAATTTTGTGTTTACCAAATATAAAACAGGCATTCCTAAGCAAAGTATAGTTTTTGCATATGTGTGTGAACTCCATAAATGTGCAACTACTATAACTGTCCACGGTTTGCTTTGCTGCCCTTTTCCTTTTCTTTTTTCTTTTTGCACTTATCATTATATGTTAGATTCATCTGTGTGTTTGTATGTAGCTGCACAATAGTTTTGTAAACTGCTCAGTCTATCTATTCATTTTCCTATCAAAGCATACTTGGGTGTTTCCCAGGTGTCTTCTCCTAAGGATGGTACCTCTATCTCCTGGTCTCCTAATACAGAAGTGTTAAAGTTTCTTAGTAGATAGAGTGAACTTTCTACATAATATGATATGTTTACTTTCGGCTATAAAAGATAGAACCAATTACTTTACTAAAGTGATTGTATCAGCACAGTCAACAAAAGGGTAAGCATTCCTATTGCCCAATTGACACAAATCTTTTTAAACATGTGGTAACGTTAGTTTTAATGCCAATATAATAAGAGTACAATATTGTATTCACAGCTTGCATGTTCCTAATTACTAAGGAATGGTAACATCTTCAAGTATTTATTTCATATTTGATCTTTCTCTTCTATGAAATGTTTATTCATTCCTTATGCCCACTTTTCTCAGATTATTTTTCCTTTTCTATTGATCTTCATATTAATTCACTTATTTACATATTATATTATATATTATATAGAATGTATTTAGATATAAATATATTTTTGTTGTTACATAGTTAAATATATACTTATATAGAATATCTAAAAATGTTTTTAATTTACTTATTCTCTTTCAGTTATATATATGGCAAATACCTTCTCTGAGAATGTGACTTTTATTTTCACTTTCTTTGTGGTGTATTTTAATGAAAATTCTTAATTTTTAGGTAGTAGAATTTATCAATGTTTCCTTTATTATTATTAAAATTTTGTCTGAAAACAATACATTTATTAATGCACTTTAGTCACCTGTGCAAAGTAATAATAGGCCACAATCTCAGTGGTTTACAGTATTAAACATTTACTTTTTGCACACATTCTATGTTAGCATCCATGAGGAGGTGATGCCTTTCTCTTCTATGTCCTGAAACTCTGGATTCATACTGAAAGAGAAGCCTCTGAATGAGGTTGGACAATTAATTTCACGAACTCATCCTAGAAAAAGTGCTACATACCTCATTGCTGACTATCACTATGGTCACCTTTGAAGTAGTCCTCTTGGGAAGCTATGCCCTGACGGCAGAGCCTAGTCCACCCTTCCAAGCAACTTTGGAACTCTTCTTCTGAAATGGCCCTCAGAGTTGTCGTCGTGCCCCAAATCTGACAATTCAGTTCGTGAACTTGCCACTGTGCTACCATCAGCACTTTTTCTATTATAGAATTTCACAAAATTAATTATCTGATCTCGTATGTCACATAATTGGTTTTGTGACACACAGAAACAACAGAGAGCTCATGGAAACATGAAATGGCTCTTAAAGCTGAAATATGGTAGTGTGTATATGCCACATGCCATTGGCCAAAGCAATTTTCATGGACAAACAGAATGTCAATGGGTTGGAGATGTGCACTCATTGCTCATGAGGTTTAGCAAGTCACATGCCAGTAGGTGAGGATATATAATTTTTTTACATGAAGCAGGAATGCATATCTGGGAACAATAACACAGACTACATATTTTATTTTTATTATATTTAAAATCAAAATGTACATTTATAAACACATCCAAATATTTTTATAGAAAAATGATTGGCATAGAATACACCAAAATATTAAGTTGTTTTTCCTTTGATGAGAAACTTTTACTAATCTTTTTACTTTTAACCCACTATATATTACAGCTTCATATAATGTACATATATTTTTATAAGCTGAAAAATATAAACATTATTTCAACTGTCATCATTTAATAGATTTTGAAGTATTTCTAATTAGAAATAATGTATTAAATTTTACATTTCATTGACCATCAAGAATTATTTTCAATGAAGGTAAATATTGACTCTTTCTTTGGATCAATAAATCATGATCCATTCCTCAAAAGAAGTCAATACCTACTTTATTGTTTCTCTTGACTCCAAATGGGAACTTTGATGAATGTCTTTAAATTTTCTCTCAAGTTTCTGATGGAATGTTCTTTAGCAACGACCATAGTTACAGAAAAGTTGTACAATTAATCATGAAATAGATCCTTATTTCTTCAAAAAAAATGAACCAATAAGCAGTAAAAAGATGAACTACTCTGTTTTCTTCTTCAGTCACATATTAATATACAACAAATAAACTAATAAAAAAAAGACCTCTTCTAAAGATTTTTGTTACATTAAAGTCTTTAGTATTCTAATGATTTCCTGAAATCTGATGGTAGAACGTACTCCAAGATTACCTTTATTTCTCTCTGATTTGATTAATGTAACTACCAAGAGTTCCTCTATGACTATAGGTACTGCATAAAAATAAACATTTTAATCTGTCTACATCTTTTGATTCCAAAAGTGTTCACCAAAGGAAAAGAAACACACACACGAACACTCACACACACTCACAAATAATTTGAGGTGAGTAGAATTACTATTTCTAGAAACAATGTTACCAAGTAATAATCTACAACTATTACTGACATAAATTTAAATAATGGAAATTCAAGTCGAGTGATTATTTTAATATTTATGATTATATATGTTAAGAAATAAGATTGCTTGGTTGGGAGCGAGTTTCTAAAACCTATCCTAATTTAAATTACTTAAAGTTATGAATTACCTATCATATTGTCGGTCACTGTTAAACATAAAAATATTTCTCACAAACAATTCCTTTAAAATAGAATCTTTCTATTTTGTATCATTTTAACATTAATTCTACCATTTAAGTGTGTTAAAGTTGTTTGTTTGTGCAAGTTTTAAAATTCCTTATTTAGGTCATTTTAACCTCCTTCATTTCCTCTTTGCATAGAATGAAAAATAATGAGCTGTGTTCAATGACCTATGGTTGATTTTGTTATCAATAGGTCAGGAAGATCATTGAATATAGGAATTAAAAGACTTATTCACATGAGAAAACACAGTAATAATAGCCAGAAAGAAATCCAGTCACATTGAGAATGCTTAATATATCAGTGTAACCATGTAACATAAAACAGACTCCAGGTTAGATCTTGACTTAAGACTTCACTATTTTCCCTGTTTCTCTGCCTTGAACATGTGCCTATCCCTCTCCTAGGTATCTCCTACTAATGCTTTTGAATTTAGCTTGACCATAAGTTCCTCCATGGTCCTTCGGCTGACAAATTCCCTTTCTGAATATGACAGATGCCCTTACAAGGCTTTTTTATGAGTTCACTCAGCCCCTGCCACTTTTAACAAACATTTTCCACACTTATAATATAACTGGCACTTCGCTACTAGTTGTTACCTTTTCTGCTAAATCCATAAGGATAAAAGTTTCCTGAAGAACATAACTGTAATGTTTGTCTTTGCATCTAAAATATTTAATATTCTACCATTCTGTCAATTAATGATTGTGAAATATTGGCTGAATGAGTTAGTTTGCATTTTGATGGTTAAGAGGCAATATAATTTAGTGATCATGAACACAGAGAATCCATGCTGCCAGTTTTGATGCCAAATGTTACTAGTCATATAATCTGGGCTAGTTGTTTAATTGTTCTGCAGTGTAGTTTCCTCATCTATAAGATAAAATTTATATTATTAGAATTTCAAAAAGATTATATGAATTAACATGTGGAAAGCACTTAAACCATTGCATGGAAAACAATAAGCTTTACATTACCATGTATGATGCATTAACTGTTGTGTTAAAAGTTTTATAATCCAAAAGGGTAAGGTAAACTTGGAAATATTCCCACTTAATCCAAACATGAAACATAAAATAAATGTAATATCTAAAATACTATGTTGGCATGGAAAGTCAATATTTTAACTATTTTTCCAGATGGTTTCCTATCTGGCATGTACTTATTAGGTTATAGTAATTATGCAGTTGAAAATACATAATTCATTAATCAATTTATTTTCAAAATGCTCTAGAATACCTAAATACACCAATCACTCTTATACACCTTGAGAATATAAGTGTGACCAAAACAGATAAGTTTCATGCTCTGATGGAGCTTACATTTCTAGTTAGGGAGAGGCAGTTAACAGAAATAAAATATAGAAATAATAAGGAAATACCAGATAGTGGTTAAGTGCTATACACAGAATTAAAATACAGTAGTGAGATAGAAATCATCTCGCTGGCTACCATAACTTGAGATGTCAGGGGAGGAATCTGATACTTAAATTAATATTTAACAGAAATCTGAATGGCAAGAAGGAGCTAGCCTTGAGAAAGTCAAGCAGAAGTATATTTTAAGCAGATAGATAATTTTTGTAAAGACCTGAAGATGGGAACACACTTGCCATTATGGAGAAACCAAAAGAATTCCTGATTTTGGAACAAAACAAGTAATGGAGAGAGCGGTTCAAGCTGAGGTCTGGACATTTAGCAGGAGTCAGTACTGTGGACTTCAGATCCAAAAAGATTTTGACATTCATTATAAGTGTAAAAAGAGGTAACACTTTTTAAGTAGGGATTGGCATGATTTGATTTGCTTTTAGGCCATTATTCAGAATATTCTGTGGATAATGGAAGGAGTGAGTGAGAAGTAAAGCAGTAAAGTTAGTAAATTATCACAGTGATCTTGCCAAGAAATCATGATGATTTAGATTAGGGTTAAAATGGGAGGCTGGGGCAGAAGCAGGTTTGAGGACCAAAGGTTTGACTTTTCTTTTGGTAACACTAAATTTGACATGCTTAGTACACATCATGTAGAGACGATATAGGCAGACTATGGGTCTAGAATTGTGATGAGAACTCAGACTTAAGATACAGACTTGGGAATGAGATCCAAGTTTAATATTCAAGATTTGAGAGTCATCAGCATATTAATTTAGTGTCTATGCTGTAATCTTTATTGAGTTAAAATGATATCATTAGCATGTAATTTATTTCAAGTGTTCATTCTAATTTCATATAAAACTCTCACTTGTTGGCATCTAAGAGAGTTAATGTAATACCAAATATTGTTCTTCTTTTATAATTCAAGTACTTTATGTCAAAGCAGGTATACTGCAATTTCAGATATTTTTTTCACTATGACATTTTATCAATAGTCATTTGGCAATGAGCCTTTTCCAGATATGAGAAGGAAATAGATAATTCTAAAGTTACCTGTGACAGATACTGTATTGAATTGATTAATGAGCTCTTCCTACTTCTCAGTTCACCATGAGCTTTAATTCATCATTATGAATTGCCATTAAGATTACTAAAAATGCTACAGGAGAATGTTTGTATGTAAGCTCAATGACCAACTCTAGTCCTGCAGGTATAATTTGAAATATGGTATCACTATACAGAGAAAATACCTAATTTAATTTTAATGTATTCTCAAAATGAGATAATAAGATATCTAACTCTCCTTTTCTCATTAGAGTTCCAAATAAATGCACACTTTCTCCAGATCCAGAAATAAGAAAATGGTCTATTTCAATATAGTTTAAGGTTCTGATTTGCAATAAAAATATAATAAGACTGGCATTTCAGTTAATCACATTTTGCTACATATATTATTCATCTAGCAATGATCATCATCATCTGCAGATTCTTCAGAAAGAAATATGGAAAAATATGTTGGAAGAGACTTGGAAAGGAGGGGGTATTTCAAAATAAGAAATTTTAAAAAAGGAGGGGCTGTGGATTTGTAATGACACAGAAGAAGTAGAGCTGATTTTAGATAATGATTTATTTCTGAGGGAAGTTTTGGAGGAATGGTCAAACAGTGCTTTGGGGGTGCTTAGGAAAGCCAGAGAGCTTATTAGGAGTTAGAGTTAAGGAAGAACAGAGAAAAAAATATGTTGAAGGACTTTCCTCTAGTATTCCCTGCGTTTTACACTATGAATTATATTCACATATAAAATATTTGGGTTTTTAAATGTATTTAGGAGAACTATGTATACGTAAAGTGTATTGTGTTATCTGACCTATTAAATGGACTTGCTACCACCCTCTGGGCTAGGCAGCGCGGGGTCCGTTCACTTCAGGAGAGGCAGATGATTCATGTTTCTGAGACTTGTGGTTTGACTGCCTCCCTACACTTGACTTTAAAATACAAGGACAGGGAGTTCCCTGGTGGTGCAGTGGCTTAAGGCTTCGGCGCTGGCGCTGTCAGTGCTGCGGCCTGGGCTCGATTCCCGGTCAGGGAGCTACCCACATACCAAAAAGCAAAAAAAAAAAAAAAAAAAATACAAGGATGATATGTATTAATGAACTAAATGCAGTGTAAAACAATTATTGTCATTGTGTTAGCCCCACCATTTTTACGTTCCAACAACCTGGGAGCTCTGCACATATAGGCTCTGCCGAAGTCCTCATGAGAATTCCATAATTTCAAACAAGAGCAACCCATCTACACACCATGCTGTACTCTGGACAGTTATGCTTAAGAGTTAAAACAATTCTTTATTTTTACTCTCCAGACTATGTTCTCTTTGGTGTAGTTTAAAATGTTATAATCTTATAAAGAAATATTTCCTTTTTTATATACTTGCCTTTAAAGAAATACTCTTTCTTCACGATGGCATCACTCTGTGCATTGGAAACTACATCTGCTTGCTTCATGAGAACAAAGGTGGGAATGGCAGGGGGCATAAAAATTAACTGCTAGTTTCTAAGCAGTAGCACTAACACCACAATGAGACTCAAACTGTTTAATTTTTTGGCAACTGAATAGACAGTTGCCAGCAAGTGATCCTCATTTTTCCTGACATCCCATTTCTGTCTGTTCCTATCACCTACCACTGTGAATGTATAATTGCTAACAAAGAATTGCAGTGCATTTGCCAGATTTAAATGGATTTCGTGACACACTGTTGCAATTTCAGGCCCTTTCTTCAAAGGCTAAATGTGTGTCAGTTCCACAATGCTCCACATGGCACCAGACTGGCTGGTCTTCCAAGTTAGTGAAGAGTGTCATTCTGCTCTCAGATACTCTGCCTAGATTAGGAAAATTAATTTACAATGGGGAAGAAATAAAGGACTTTCCTTCTACCCATTTAGTTACCCACCGAAGTTGAGACAGGTCATACATCCTTTTGGGTTTAGTGCAAATTGACAGCAAACACCACTGATGTTAGGTAAGTCACATAAACACTCACTCTTATCTCACTTTCTTAACTTATAATTTGAGATGCTAGGGCTTCAAGGCCACCCTTACAGGTAGGTATCAAGTTCTGGTTGTTCAGTACTGAAGGTTAGCAAGTCCTGCAGATCTGTCTGAAAAGAATCATAAAGCAGAGAGCTTGAGCATTATGTACTGTCCATGGAATGCAAAATACAGGTTACAACATTAGCTGGTTAATTTTAAGAGCTAAACATGTATAGAGAAGTCAATAACAGGCCTCATTCAGCCATATTTTGATATATATACCTAACACCTCAGAAGCAGAACCAGAGACCAGTGCTTGGGACAACGTGTCCAAACTGGTTTCTAGATTTGCTCTTGTCTTACGGAGTATCATTTTCTTGTTCATTATTTCAGGGCTCATCAGAGCCACAAATTATGGTGTTATTATTTACATGTATTACTCTCAAGTTGACTTTGATGTTAAGCTGGGACTCTTCATGCTAGTATCATCTGAAAAAGGTCAGATTTTTCCTCCATCCATCATCCCCAGGGAAGTAACAAAATACTAGAAACACTTACAATTAGCTGGGCACACACAGCCCTGCAAGAGTGATGGTTTCTGATAGTGGAATCACCAGCTGCTTGGAAACATGCAGAGAAATTCTTCCATTTTGCTCTTTCTTCAACCTTGGAAATATAACTATGAAGTAAACCTAGTAAGTAACTTCTATTTCTATCAGTAAGAAAATAACAGACATGTCTTACAGAAAAAAAATACATATATAAATTTGAAAAGATCTGTTAACATATCCATGCACATAGAAAACATCCAAAACTTAAATTCTTTGCTGTTATGTTTTCTCTACTTTGAATAAAATTTGCCTTTTCTTCCCAGTGCATGATCATTAGCAGAGGTTGCAGTGATGCATTGTTATAGGTTTAAGTCATAAAATTTAACATATGTCTGAGGTCATAAAAGTTCTCCATAAGAAAACAGAAAGAAGAAGAAAAAAATCTGTTTCTTTTTTATCTGATTTTAGAGAACATCATGTCATGTGATAGACACTATCAGCCATTTGTCGCATTGAACTCCTGCCACAGAAATTTAGAATTTATGATCCTGTTAATGTTTCTTAATTGAACTTACTTGACACTTAAAATCCAATAGGGAATAGACAAGGAAATGACTATGTCTTTTTAGTCACGGCCTTCCAAGACACTTTATGCAAGCCGTAGGCTCTTTCTCCCTCATTTCTTGATATATGAGGCAGACCCCATAGTGTTTTTCCTTGTTTCCTATCCCTTCTTCTTTTTTCCGTGTTGCTCATTTCTATGTAAAGGAATAGTCTATTTCAGCTGTTTCTGTATCAAAATATAGAATCCAAAATAAATCAAAACTTCATTTTCACATGCAAGTCAACTAAAATCTTCCTTCACTCATCTTCCCACCCAACCCAGGTCTGTCTCATGCCCACAGATGTCATATTGCAGAGCATCAAAACTGTCAAATAAGCAATCCATAGGTAACTAACTCTAAAATCATGCATTTAAATTGGTAGCAAAGGGTCTGAATATGCACTGAGAATTACAAAAGTCTAGTATATATCATTTTTATTCCATACCCAGTTTTGCAAAATGTATATAATTTATGTATACAAAGTATTTTTAACTTTAAATTTTTACTCTTGCAGAGGCAAAATACTAAAACAATGAAAAGTATAAAATAAGATGCCTATGTCTTCCTCTCACCATCTATTTAATTCAAAAACCACAGGTATTTTTCCAAAGGTTAAGACTATAAACAGTTCTTTCACATCCTTCCAGAAAATAGTCAGGTAGACCATAACACATACATTTCATGTAAGTTATATCTACACAAATATGATAATATAGCACACTGCTTTACACCTTATTTTTTTCTTACACTTTTTCCATACCAGTACATTCATATCCTCTTCATTGTTTTTAGTATCTGTGTAGTAATCCTTTATAGGATATAATTATTTATTAAATGGGGTTTTCATTTATTCCCACTTTTTTAATTTAGATTTTTCTGGGACAGTTTTAAGTCAAAGAAAAACAAAATGAGCAGAAAGCACAGAGTTCCCATACACCACCTCATCCCCTCCTTCCAATTCCCCATTATTAATTAATAAGCTGCATTGGCGTGGTACATTGCTTACAATTGATGGGTCAATATTTATACATTATTATTAATTAAAGCCCATAGTTTACACTAATGGTCCCCTTTGTATTGTGCATTGCATGGGTTTTAACAAATGTATAATAATAGGAATCCACCCTTACAGTATCTGACCGAATAGATTTATTCACTAGACTTTCCCTGTGCTCCTTCTGTTCATTCCTCCCTCTCTCCTCTAGAACCCCGGACAGTCACTGATCACGTCACTGTCTCCCCAGTGTTGTCTCTGCTGAGTGTCAGATAGTTGGTATCATGCAAGACATAGCCTTTTGAGAATGGCTTTTGCAATGCAGAAGTTTTCCATTTTAACCAAGTCCAATGGTTACAGTGCACGTATGTCCCCTTTCAAAGCCATGAACTGAAGTACCTTAAAATGTGACCATATTTGGTCTTTACAGAAGGAAGTTGAAATGAACCCATTAGAGTGGAGCCTAATCCAATAGGATTGGTGTCCTTATAAGAGAAAATCTGTATGCAGACCTTTGCAGAAGGACGATGATGTGAAGATATTGGTAGAAAATGACCATCTACGAACCTAGGAGGGCCTGGAATAGGTCCTTCCCTCACAGCCCTCAGAAGGCAGCGATCCTACCAACGCCTTGATCTCAGACATCTAGCTTCCAGAACTGTGAGAAAATAAAATTTTAGTCACCCAGTCTATAGCACCTTTTGACAACAGCCCTGGAAAACTACTATAGCAAGTTATCCTTTTTTTCTTCTTTCATGAATCATGCATTTGGTGTTATTTCTAAAAAGTTATTACCAAACCCAAGGTCAGCTAAAATTTTCCTTATTTTTTTCTTTTTTTGTTTGTTTTCTTCCTTATCAAAATAGTGCTATAATCTCTTTTTCTTTTTCTTTTTTTTTTCCAGTTGGATATTTACTTTTATAAGAATATACCTAGAATAAATACTTAGGAGAACTGCCATGTCAAAGGATATGTAACTTTTGCCAAATATTTTCCAAATATTCTTTCAAAATATTTTAATCATTTAGCATCCTACCCATAGCGGAAATGCATTTTCCATCACTTAAGTCAGCCTGAATGTTTTTTAAATTTAATAGTTATTGTCAATGTCATAAATAAAAGTGTGTTTCATTGTATTTATTTCTTACATATGAATGAATTTAAGAATTAAAATACTTATTAATAATTAAGGTTTTGTTTCATAGTGTCTGTTTATAACACTTCTCTTTTTATTGAATTTTTAGGATTTTTGAGTGATTATTTTCCTCCACTGAAACTTGGAAAAATTTAATTATGACTAATATCCTTTAGAAATATTGTGTCTCTAAAAGAAAATGTGTTCTCTACATTTTAAAAATATGTTTTGTTTGTTCATTTCTTTTTTTCTTTGCTTTCAGTTTTATATTCTGTATATGAGTGAAGTCATACAGTTCTTGGTATTTTTCTGTCTGGCTTATTTCACTAAGCATGATGATAACCCATGGACACAATCAAAAGTTTAATGTTTATTTGGGGGCGAGTGGGTTAGGGAGGGGAGAAAGGGGAGGGGGTGGGAGAGGAGGGGGGAAGCTAAATATAAGGTGATGGAGACAGAAGTCACATTAGGTGGTGAACTTATTATACAACAAGTTGACAATGCACTGTAGAATTGTATGCCTGAAACCTATGTAATCCTTGCTAACAGATGTCACCCCAATAAGTCTAACAATAAAAATGAATTTTAAAAAAATAATAAAATAAATAAATAAATAAAAATATGATTTATTTTATTTATATCCAAGCTAAATTAAGAATAATATTTCCATTTTTCTAATATTATTTAGCTGTACTTACAATTTTGATATTTGTGGAGAGAAAAATACCATAATGTCCACTATGGTGGTGGACATGTAAATTCCTTTGAAGTCCCTTCAAGAAATGTTATAAAATTTGACAGTGTTTGTTAGAAAATGTCTTTATTCAGTCCTTAGTTTCATCAGGCTTGTAGTTTGACAGTAATTTTTTTCAGCAATTTGAAGATCTTACTTTGCATAGCAAAGAATGCCTCCTGGGCTGTGAACTTAAGGTTCTGCCAGACATACCTGTTCTGTGAATTCTACCCACAGAACCATGTGCAGGTGTTTTTGAAGTTAGACAACATCAGATTTTTTTTTTTACCTGTGTGGCAAAGATTATTAGTTTTGTGTCCCAAATTCCCAACGGTTGTACTGCTGTTTCTCTGTAATAGGTTGAACCATGTATGAAATTGCAGCTATTTGATGATTTTCAGGCTATAGAATAGGGCAATTTGATGTGGTTCAACCTGATGTTACTTCTGATTTCTCTCTGCCAACTTCAAAGATCAATTCTTTTACATTAATAATATTTTCACCCTGAGATGTATTTGAAAGGATTTCTTTCCATTTTTCCTTCTAAAAATAGTTTCCTTTATCTGATAATTTGCCAATTTTCAGTTATAAAAATGGTGTTTTTAAACATTCCATTTCCACATTCTATTATTTCCTTCTAGATCTCCAGATAAGAACCATGTATCTTAACCCTTATTTTATATTTTATGTCTCATTGTGTTGCATTTTGTATAATTTATGTCTACCTCTCCATTTATGAATCCCCCTTTTGGCTTTGTGTAATCTTATCTTTCATCATTTGAGGGGCACTTCCCAGTTTCTTTCTAAGAGCTCTCTGTTGTCCTCAGCCAAAATAATCTGGTGATTTTTTTTTTATAGTCAGCTATTTCTAACTCATAATTTAATTTTTTATAGACCTCTTTTCTCTTTTTAGATGCAGATTTTATTTTGTGCACCAGATGACTTCAATATCTAAATTCACTGCAGATAAGGTTTTGTTGTCTGTTGTTTCTGCTGGCTCTTTTTTCATGGTGCATTTTTCTGGTAATGATTTTTGACATAAGTTTAATGGAACTCTATCTGAGGAAATTCGTTGAGACCTGTTTTAAATATGACTTCCTCCAGAAAGGACTTGCATTCCTTCTTCCAGGCATCTCAGAGGACTGCCAACCTGGAACTCTAAAACAAATTTCAGCTTGAGGTTTCTTAGGACATACCTACTTTGTGAATTCTACCAATAGCTTTAACATGTGTGGGTCAAGGGAAGTTTATTTGTTTGTTTGTTTGTTTGTTTGTTTTAATAGGAAATGCTTACTGTAACAGTGTGGGTGGCTTTCAAGTTACACATAATCGGGAAATGTTCTTTTCTTTCACCCTGTGGCCAGAGCTAAGTGAATAAGAGAGAGAATAGTACAGGAAAATTGAGACTCATTGAGAAGTAAGACAACAGATTACACAGTTCTTACAGGTATTTGTAAGGTATTTTCTTCCAATCTTGAATGAAATGAGAAACCTTTTAAGAGTTTGAAACAGGGATAG
This sequence comes from Lyroderma lyra, assembly GCA_004026885.1. Classification (NCBI taxonomy): domain Eukaryota; kingdom Metazoa; phylum Chordata; class Mammalia; order Chiroptera; family Megadermatidae; genus Lyroderma; species Lyroderma lyra. The sequence goes on from PVJL010004346.1 coordinate 62,475, forward strand.
CAGGATAAGTTTTTAATTTTTAACCCCTTCTACATTGTAGGGAACAAACTTACGTAGGAACAAGGATAAAAGTAGAAATACCAATTACAATTTTGCAATGATCTCTGTGAAAAATAACAGTGTATTTAGCCCAAAGGGTCCAAAGTAGTATGGTGGAAGTGGTCAGAATCTGTTTATATTCTGAATATAAACATTACAGATATTCACTTTTAGATGCAATATAGAATATAAAAGTTGGTGAAATCAAGAATGACTCTAAGGTTTGGGGCCTCATTAACAGGAAGAATAAATTTTGCCATTAGCTGAGACACAACTGTAAAGGAAGCAAGACATCAGAAAGGGTTTTTAGGCATTTTTATTTTGAGTTGTGTATAAATACAGGCAACAGGAAATGTTGAGTAGACAGTTGAATACACTGATCCGGGGTTCAGGAGACAAGTGTAAGCTGGAGATGAAAATTTGGAAATCATCAGAGTAGAAATATCTGTAACAACGGGCCCAACTTAAATACTTAAGACATGGAATTGAAACAATCTGTATCTAAAGGTTAGAAAAAAGGGAGATCAACAAAGAATCTTTAGAAAAAATGCAAAATGATGTAGGAGGAAAAGGAAGAATTAAATCTTTAAAGAGTTCAATGAAAAAATATTTTAATGATGAGATAGTGTTAAACCATATCAATGGATAGATATCATGAAAATAAACTATTTGCATTTGAAGAGAGGGAGGTCACAGATAACTCACATGTATTTGGGTGAAATTGTAAGAGCAAAAGTATAAAAGAAAAAGGTTCAGAGAGAATGGAATGAAACTAACAACTCTCAGGAGTATAGCTGTAAAAAAGAGCAGAGAAATCACTGGCTCAAGGAAGGTTTTTATTTTTTCTTTTAATAGGAAATAATGTAGCAGGTTTTTTGTTTTTGTTTGTTTGTTTGTTTGTTTGTTTTGTGCCATTGAAAACAATCCCTATGAAAAGGAAGAAAAAAAATAAGGCAGAAATAAAAAGGGAACAAATGTAAAGCAGCACTACGATCCAACTTGAACAAGGTTCAAAATGCAAAAAAAAAAAAAAAAAAATAGAATCGATTTGAGATGAGTAGCCATGAAATGGTCAATATAAGAAACATCCAAACCTGTTGATAATTTTTATAAATGTTTTTTTGAGCCAAACTGACAACATATGCCATGGAGCAAGATTGCAAATGCTCCTGAGAGTAAGTTTTGCAGTTTTTTTTCTTGCATTTGAAATTAAAGAAGGAAGGTAAAGAAGATTACATGGAGGTGGGAAGAAGCGAGGTAGGGACTGGATTACAGGATAGTTAACAAGATTATGATCTAACTTGAGGGTGGATGTTTACTTAGATGCACAGAAACAGTGGACAAGTCTTGCTGAAGGCAAAGACCAACCTTTTACTAAAGAAGTATATGCTTGGAGCATGACTATGATCTGATCACCCTGTAAGGTTACTTTTCATCCTCTTTATTCCTCTACAAAATTAATTAGATGATTCAGCAGAATTGTGCATTTTTCTCCAGCACATTTTAGCAGCTCATGGACAGAGTAGGTGAGTTAGTTTACTCAACGTAATTGCTCAGTATAAAAACCAAGTAAATGATAGGGGGAATGGGAAAAATAAATTTAGGAAGCGAGCATGCTAATACCCAGTGAAACCTAAATTGGGTGAGGAGGGCATGGTGATAAGAGGTTTGTGAGAGGTAATACAGAATCACTGATGAAGTATGTTGTAGAAATGAGGAATTGTTTCTCTAAATATTGAAAAAGAATTGTTGTAGATATAGTACTATAAAACACAAGTGACCTGGAAAAATGGCAGGTGAAGTTTGGAAGTGTATGAAAGAGGTGCGATTATCATTAGTATAAATTTGGGTGTTACTGTAAGAAGTGGGTTACAGTACAAGATCGTTGCTGAAGAGGAAGTGAAGAGAGACAAGAGGAACATTACATAGATATTGAAGTAATCAGAATTTATGATAGAATTTGTGCTAAAATCCTAAATAATTGAAAAGGGCAACCAAGACTGCAATAGGAGGAGAAATGAGTGGTGGTTTCTTACTGATTTACAAAAACTTTGAAAATTAGAGAAACACTTATTTCATGAGCAGTAAAATATGTAGTTCCCTTTTCATATTTTAATATCTCAGAAATTGGAATCTCTCTTACAATTTTTGGCACCTTAGAATCCCTGTCAGTTAGGCAGCATTTCTGACCTAATTTTCATTTTATTTTTTATGCTGAAACTTGGTTCATTTTCATGACTGTATGAAGAGACCACTGTTAATTTCTTTGTGTTTTAGTCAACAAAATATTTGTGTGCCATTTGAAGAAGGTATATAATTCCTGGTTGTTACCAGAAAACCAATCAATGCCTTATAGTGAGATCAAGAACATCTCAATGTCAAACTTTTAGAATGGGAGTTAACACTCAAAAACAAAATCTTCCAGAAAACAGTGCATCACTATTTTAAGAAATGTTGCATGGCACTTGCAGCCTGTACTAGGGTGGAGACCCAGTGCTCTTGAGAGCACACAGGATGACAATGTGTTAAAGAATTTTGGACTTCACCTTGTATGAGTATGAAAAAAGTGAAATGAAGATCAAACTCAACATGAAAAGTTTCAAGAATACCATAAATCATTATTTTGCAGGTATTTTGCCTTTTTTAATTACATGAGAATAATATATGATAAAAATATGATTAAATAAGCTTAAAATCATTATTGTGATAAGAATAAAATTAAACCATAAGATATAAAAAAGTATTGTATCATACAATAATTAGCAGATGATGTTTTTCCTTCATGATGGTACCTAAAATAATGGTGTATCTTCCAATCAATGGCATCTCAGATAGAAAAATAAAGGGTAGCACATTTTCAAATGTATTGCAATATTTTTAATTTTCCATTTTTAGCATTTACTAGTCCTATCTTTCATTCTAACTCCTCTCCATGACTTCATAGAGAATATAGATATATATTCTCTATGGAATATATATCCATAGAGATATATATGGAAAATTTTTTAAATGTCCATTTCTTGATCTTGACATGTACCTGGTAAGATCCAGTGCAGGTGCAGATTTTTGATAAATAGCATCAGTGGTTCTCAAAGATCCAGGGATCTCAAAGGCCTCCCTGAATTAGCAATGATCACCATCATCTTGTAACTTAATAGAAATGAAAATCCCCAGGCTCCAACACAGACCTATAGAATCTGAAAAACTGGAATTTTAGTAGTTAGTAGTAGGCTTAATCTCCATATATCATAGAGTTGTGATTGATTTAAATGAATATTAATCATGAAATTGTAAAGTTTTTGTAGATAATTCTTAGACACTATTATCCACTCATGTTATGTTTTAATTATTTGAAACATGAGTAGATATAGTGTCTAAAAATGTTTCAGATGTTTCTTCCTTATAATTCACATTTTCCCATTCATATTTTTCCCTCTGACAAAACATTTATATTTGCTTTTATAATATACATTTAATGGAGAGTAATAGATTAAAAAGTACAAAAAGCATTTCTTCCAATTTCTAGGGAGAACTCTTGATCCATTGACAGCTGACAGTCTTGGTAGTATTGTAATCTCCCTTTGGTCCCAGCTCTGTAGTTGCAATAAAATATGTTTTAATGTGATGGAATATACTGGTACCCTGAGAGTTTACTTCTTGCAAGGTTTGTCATTCTTGACTTCTACTGGAAAGTCAAGGCTTTTCTAGTAAAGTGATATAGTTTCCTGAGGGAAATAACTAGATTGTTCTACCAAAGTGAGAGCAGCAACTTGAGGAGAGGAGAGGAGAGGGAGAATCACACACACACACACACACACACAGAGAGAGAGAGAGAGAGAGAGAGAGTCGGCCTGGCCAAACAGTAGTTTACTCCCATAGCCAGGATTTCTTATAGGAATTGGTAAGGTTTAGCAGTAATTTCAGCTCTCCTCAATAATTAAAGGGTAGCAAATATAAAGTGCCCCATTAAATTCAATAAGCCTATGGGTAAATCATTAAATCAGCTTCTCAAATGCAGATCTGTCTTCTCAATATTTAAGAGATTAATAAAAGACAAAAACACATAAAACAAAAATAAAAGATACTAATGAAATGTGAATCAAAAAAGGAATTACGGATAGTTTACAAATACATGAAAAGACTCTCATCCTCACTTAGAGTGAGGTAAATGAAAATTAAAAGTATGTATAGACTAATAGAATGTTAAAATCCAAGTTTGATATATAAAACATGTTCATAGCTTGGGAATCAGGCACTCTTAGATTTTACTGGTGGGAGTATAATTGCTACAATTCTCACAGAAAGTAACTTGGCACTATCTAAAAGTTAAAAATGCATATAATTTTACATTATAATTCTACTTCTAGGAAATTATACTTGATATACATATTAAAATATATAGAATAAAATGAGCATCCAGTAATTCACTGTAGCATTGTTTTCCTATCTTTTCTTTATTTTTATTCATAATTTTTTAAGGTACCATAGTTTACACACAATAAACTTTACCCATTGTAAGTCAATATACAATTTAAAGATTCTTTAATAACTTTACAGACTTGTGCAACTACCTGTATAGGCCAAATTTTTAAGATTTTCATCCCTCCCGAAATTCCTTTGAGCTTATTTGTAGTCAATCTCCATTCCCACCACTAGCCTCATGCAAACAATGGTGTTGTCTGTTTCTGTAAATCTGCATTTGCTTTTGGACATTTCATATAATTGAAATCACTCAATATGCAATTTTTTACATGTGACTACTTTTACTCATGATACTATTTTTGATATTTTTCCATATGGTGACATGAATCATTATTTTGTTCCTTTCTATTGCTGAATAATGTTCCATTATATGTATATACATCCTTTTGTTATCCATGCCCCTGGTGATGGCAACTTTTATTAACACAGGCTCATGTTTCTATGGCTATCTACATCCAAGTTTGTATGAATACATATTTTCATTTTTTTTTTGAGTAGAGCTCTAGGAAATCAATTGCTGAGCTATATATTAAGTTTACATTAACTTTTAAATTAAACTAAAAAAATATTTTGCAAAATAGCTGTACAACTATACATTTCCACCAGCAAGGTATGAGAATTCCAGTTTTTCGTACTATCATAGACTTTTGTGACAAATTTTCAGTGTGTCACCATACATATAATGTCAGTCTTAGAAAGAGGAAAGGAAATTATATAAATTTTATTTTAAGAATAATAACTGAATACTTTGAAATTCAATGAAACATTAATCTACAAATCCAAGAAGCTCAGAATGCCCTAAGTAGGATAAAAGCAAAGAGATCATAATCAAACTGTTCAAAACAAAGACATAGAAAAACATAAAAGAAGCAAGGAAAAAATACTCATCATAAAAGTAGGAATCATGATAAATAGGTAACTTCTCATCAGAAACAATGGAGATCATAAAGCAGTGGACTGAAATATGCAAAGGCTGACAGATAAATACTGTGAACCAAAAATTCTACAAGTGGCAAAAGCATTCTTTAAAAATTAAGAATGTTTGATTTAAATCATCATGTTATAAGAGAATATGTACATTAGCATTTACTTTAACCATGTACTTCATTGATTCTAAGATGCCCAGATATGTAAAGTTTTAACATCTCAGAAATTGTGTGTGTGTGTGTGTGTGTGTGTGTGTGTGTGTGTGTGTGTGTATGGGCTATCCAAAAAGTATCCAGCCATGTAATATGAAAGCTAGAAGCATTTATGACTGGATTTTTTTCTGGATAGCCTTCATATATTAGTCAATCGTACCTTAATATCAATGGTAGTAAAAGAGAAGTTGTGGCACACATTTTGGTCATTTGACCATAAGTAAAAAACATTCGCTACTCATAATGGCATTATTGGATAACCACAATCCCACTAGGATTTATTATGGATAATTTGAAGAAGAAATCATTATTATTTGCACACAATGTTCACATTAAAAATATCAGAATAAACTAAAAAAAAATTTTTTTTAAATTATTTAAAACATTAATCAGTTCAAGAAAAATATACAGAAATACATTTCCATGAAAATCATGTTAATAGAAATAGATATAAATGAGAAAATTTTCTTTAAAAAGAAAAGCTCAAAAAATAAAATTCTTAATTATAAATTTAAAAATTTGTGGGGGTTTATGGGGGGAAACTAGAAATTTGCTGAAGGGTACTACACTTTTTAATAGAGAGATATGGGTATTTTTCTGGAAAGGAAAACTCAATCTTATAAAGATATGTTTCCCCAAACTAAACAATAAATGAAACCAATGTAACTAAACTACTGACAAGAATTTTGTTCTCCTTGGAAGAATCTGTTTATAATAAAAATATATGAGTGTGATATTAAAATGTTTTTGTGAGGGTTAGCTCATGCTACCCTAATAAAAAATCAAGTATTAAATATATGTATGTACAAATACAAGAAATTATGAATATTGGTTAGCTGAAATGATGCAAGTCTTTAAGTTTTGTTATATTTCAATGTAATAGGGAGACTAAATGTTGAGTAGTAAGAAACAGTCTCAGTTACACTATAACACAATGGGGGAATATAAAACTCGCAAAAATAGAGCCCTGCTATTTGAAATTGGAGTGGGAAATTTTTAATTCAAGTAATGGATGTATTTCAAGGTCACAGTTTCAAGGCTGTAGCTGAGATTAATAATAGACAAGGTTTAACTCTCTGACCTTCCCCATGAAGTCCTGTATTGAAATCACAGTTCATTCAACTAGGTCTCTACTATTAAACTTGTAAACAAAACACCCTAATATGAAGTAATTCCATTACCAGAACTAAAATGGCACGATGAAAGTTATTTGAGCAGATAGGAAGCATATAACCCTAGAAGTACTGACTAGAGAGCTGAACTAGAAGTCTGACATTAGGCCTAGTTCCTACTTGTCCTGTCAAATCTATACTCAATTAAATTGATGAAATCTTCAAGCAAGAGCATCTCTACAAACTGTATCACACTGCGATCCATGTGTGAAGTTCTCACACATTTCTACATGTCAAGAAAATTAGAGGAAAGAGGGATAAGAAATATAACCCAAACTTACATAAGCAATAAGCCATTAGCTTTGTTTTTGCTTTATTTCTAACTAGCCCAAGGTAAAATTTTCTACTATGAAGAATATTGAAGAGGCCATTGAAATTCAAATTCAAGTGTAGCTATGAGCAAAAAGATTGAGCAAGAAATACAATAAAGTGTTAAAAAATATTCTAATAATAAAAACATTTATGGAGTACATTAAAACTTATAAATGTCGTTCCACAGTCTGCACTTAATATTTACCACACTATGAATAATGTATAACTATATCAAATTTTAAATGAAGTTATTGCCATTTTATGAAGAGATATGTCCAGAATTGCTGTGTTACATGACAATGCTCCAGCTATCATTTCTGTCCTAAAATTAAATATTTCCATCAATCTGTATTGCCTTTCCAAGTACATTTAGAGATAATAAATTTAACTTTGTAAGTTTAGTGCAATATTTCATCTCCATAACTAGCCCCAAGTTCAACATTTTACTAGAATATCTCCCTGAAGTTCCTAAAGATAGTCAGAAACAGTTATTTCCGTCATGCTTTCTCCAAGAGAACACTTCAAGTTGTGTCATTCCTTGCTTGATCTTAAGACTGAACATTAGTAATGTGACATGGGAAGTAATGATCAGGAGCTACTGAGCTGAATGAACTGTCTCTTGAAAGTTTATATATAACAGCATGGATTGATACAGGTATTTCCCTGTGGATCAATTTTTAACCCACAGAGAAAATGACTTCTCTAAATTGTGAGTCAAGACATGACAGACTAAGGCAAACATGTCTAATATTAGTCCGATTTTCACAAATTATTTTCATGATAAAAGAATTCTCAAAAAGAGCAGTTTTCAACACAGAAATAAAGCATTAAATTGGGAGTAGAAGTTGAAAGTTAATAAAACACTTGAAAAATCAAAGTTGTAACAAATCTTTCTGCTAGGAGAAATGTGAGCCTACACAGCTGTTAGCATTCTCAATGAGCAGTGGGCTACATGGTATAATATGTTATTTATTTAATAAAGTGTTTTAGTCTTAAAAATATTTTGGCATTTTATTTTCTCCATTTTTCATAAACATAAAGTTAAATGGTAAACTTTTAGACTTTGATCTGCTTTAAAAAATAAAGACAAGCATTTTAATATACCTTTAACCATGATATTACTAACCAGCTTTCCCCATATATATTCAAATTCTTCAGATATACTACTTTTGCTGTAACTTTGAAACAAAAGCTAATCTCTCCTCTCTCAAACAATTATATCTACATTACTCAAAATGAAGAAAATAAGACAAATTGATGTAATTGACACTTAAAGTCACAGAGGTATTCAGAGGCAATAATACCGAAGACACCTATACATTATTCACTGTACATGCTTCTTGCATGCCTGATTTATATTTTAGAATATAAAAATAAGAGAAAAAATTTGAAAAATTAATACCACATAAAGTTTGAATTAGTCATTCATTCATGCATTCAGCAATTATATTTTGAAGTATGTTCCAGGTACTGTCCTAGGTGTTAAAGATATAACAGTTACCAAGACAAACTGTCTGACCTGCTTGTATTTACATTCTAACAAGGGGAATAAGTGATAAATATATAAACAAATACATAACATAGTTGCAGATAGAAATTAGATATATATAAAGAAATTAACCAATAAGGTGAGAGCAAATAAGAACAGAGAAACTGGTCAGGAGACTCTTGCAAATAATTTCACCAGAGAAGACCTTTATGATGAGATATTTGAGAAGGAACCTGAATATTGATATGACAGAACTCTGTAAAGATGTGGGAGAATAGTATTTTACACTAAGTAAATAACTAGGTTAAATGATCTTTGATGAGAATGAGCTTGTCAAATAATAGCAAAAAGGCAACTGATAATGGATCACAGTGGATAAAGGTCAAGACGATAAGGTTGGAAAAGGACATGATAATCAGATTGTGTAAGGCACTGTCGGCCAAAGTAAAGATTTTGAATTTTGCACTAAAAGTTAAGAAAATACATTGCAGTTTTAAGCGTGTGTGTGTGTGTGTGTGTGTGTGTGTGTGTGTGTGTGTGTTCTAGCTGCTCCAGAACAAATCAACTATGGGGGAAAAAGGAAGCAAAGACACCAATTAGGGGACTATTGCCACAACTGAGGTGAGACCTAATGGTGGCATGGTCATCATGGTGACGTGGTCGTAGTGGTGGCGTGGTCGTGGTGGTGGCGTGATCATGATGGTGGTGGTGATTCAGAGTGAAGTGTGTAATGATTTGGGATATATTTTTAGCTCAAACCCTCAAGATGCTAAGGGGTGGATGTTAATGTAATGCGAGAAATGAAGACTGACTAATGGATTTTTGGACTGGCTATCTGATGGAATGAACTAGTATAAGAAATGTAGAAAAGACATTTATTAGAAGTTTTGTTCTAGGCTTGCAAAAATGTTTATAAGACCTAGGAAATCACAAAAAGAAGATGTCATACAAGCAGGTAAACTTCCAAGGTTGGAGCTCAGTTATGCTCATAGTGATTGCAGCTTGAGATCTAATTTAAGAATTATTTGAACAAAAGAAAAATTCTATATATACTTAACCTATATCTTTTAAACAATCATATGAGAGTTGAATATTTGCTTAAATATATAAATTGAGATAAATCTAGAGGAAAACCACAACCCTTATTTGTGATAGAATTATCACGAGTTAAAAAGAAATGTTTGGTTAAATTCCAAGCATTTGCCAGAGTAAGTGTGTATGCATTCATCTGCTTACTATACGAAGAACTGTTTCAGCAAAGTGTCTCTGGGACACATTCTATTTCTTCTAATGGCAATTGATACAATTCCATTTACAATATAGTCACATTTTTATTTTACTATCGTGCTTCTTTATACTTCTAAGCAGCATCACATTTGGCCACAAATTTTAAAAGGCATTTTACATTTTTTAATAGATATAAATTCATTTATCTATTGACAATCAATAAACATCACATTTTTAAATGCAATAATGTGAATATAAATCCAACAAATGTATTTGTATTGGAAAGGCAAGTATTAATAGCATATCTTCCAACATTCTACTCTCTTTCAGTAGTATGAAAAAGTGTTAGGAATATCATTAAAGATTAAGACAGTGAAGGAAATTTACTTGAGAAATTTTTGACATATGGACATAATTGGGAATGACTCCATTCAATTCCATCAAAAATCTCAGTAGGACAGAATCAAACTCCACAGCGAAAAAATGGTGGTGCCAATGTCCATATTAAGACAACACACTGTGCACAGATGTTTTCAGCCATTTAAACAAAACATTTATCAAAATATTATTTTTGAAAAAAATCCCAATTTAATGTCAATATTATATGAGAATACTGCTATGTGTACACTCAATGAATTAAGATACATACTATTCTATCACAAAGAATTTTTAAGTATCATATGAAGACTACTGTTTATTGGGTGACTTACCAAGCAATCAATCTTTATATAGAAAGCTGTTTTTATTCACATCACATCTTAAAGGCTGAGAAATAAAAGGCATAAAAATGCCAATGACAGATAAAACAGAGAAAATTGTTCTGAACAAATTCTTCTAGAATACTGTGGTGCATATAAATTATGAAAACACTAAAACTTGATCAAAAAGAAAGGTCTTTAACTTTCATTTAAATGCATGAACAGATGTGGCGGACCTAATGTCAATGGATAAATAGTCCCAAAATGTGGATTATGAGACTAGATCTCTGAATGTTTGTAAACTCATGCCAGGCATGACTGGATTCCTCCCACAATAAATGAGTTGAAGATCTAGGGTGCATATAGGACAGCTGTTTGTCAAGGCTCATAGGACTTTGGCCACCAAAGGCTTTAATTAGCTCTGTGAAAAGAATGATTATCACTTAAAAAGTAATTTGCTCTCTCCTAGTCACCTGTGCATATGAAGCATCAATTCAGAAATAAATGCTTATATTGATATTGAGGAGTTTGTTTTGTTTTTGTATTCTTTGCTGTATCTTGTTTATGTCTGTAGGATTTATGAGAACATGTATTTTGATACTAAAAAAAAAAAAAGCTGCTTCATTATTTTCCAAAAACACCCAAGGAAACATTATCAAAAACCAGAAGTAAGCACACTGAAATATATCTTCAGAAACAACTGCTTGAGTTAAATATAAAGATAAAAGACAGAAACACAAAGGAAAAACTGCAAAACAAAATAACTCCAGGAACCAGATATCTGATCTACAGAAGAATGCTAAGAGCATGTAAGTTTGACCAGAAGAGATTTTCATTCCACAGAATTGTTTCAAGGGTTGACATGCCATTTGTATGTGTGTGTGTGTTTTAAGCTTTTTATAAAATCCAATTAATACATCAATGTTTGAGATTTTGCAGGAGATACTCACAGGCTACTTCTCAGAGAAAAACAAATATAAAATACACAAATATTACACTAATTTTTAAACTATGAATTAAAACCACTAAATCTACCTTGCCTAAGTTTATTCCTTAGATTAGTTTCTTTTTCTTTCTTATCATTAATATTTAACTCTCAATCTACCAAAAAATTTTCACCATCATTTGCCAACTGGTTTCAATGGACCCTTTTAAAAATAATTTTATCATTTAATTAATAATCACAAAAGTAAAGATAAAGAGATAGTGAAAATATATTAGAAAGTTTTATATAAATTTAAACTTTACAGACCTTTTGTAACAAGTAAATTTTGACACACAAACATAATAAAATATGAAAAATACATAACATCTCCTTTTAGCAAAATAAAATAGTCCAGGTTCTTACTGCAAAACATTGCCCAATATAATCTTCCCTATTTAATGATTAACTGGGTACAATTACCATATTTCCCTTTGTCCTTGGAAATATATTATTCACTTATACATTTAGAAAATCCATCTTGATATTGTCATCTGAAAACTCATTGCCTGTGATTCTGCTTACATGATCCATCTCACATCCATGATTGCCTTGACTATTATTAGAGTACCGTCTCTTTGAATTTATCTTTTAATTCAACTAACCATTATAAATCACCTTTCTCTGTCAATTTTTTTTTCTCTAGAACATTAAGGGCAGAAAATTTAAAATTCTGAATTCTTAATTGTGTTCAATAAAAGCTAAAAGGGTATCTTCAGGCTTCTTTATATGTTCTTGAAAGAGAAGCAATACTTTGGGTAACAGAATAAGAAAAGGGAATGATAATAATTTTTTCACTATTATTTTGTCCTTCTAACAGAGCCACTTTTACTTAAAGGGCCAGACTGTACATATTTTAAGCTTATGAGCCCTATGGTCTCAATTGCAACTACTCAACTCTGCCATTGAAGCAAAGCAGCCATAGACAATAAGTAAATAAATGTGATTCTGTTCTAATACAACTTTATTTACAAAAACAGGCAGTGACATCAATTTGGCTTGCAATCCATATACCTCTGGGAATCTAGAGGACTCCATCATTCTTTAGTTTTCTTATTACTTTTGTATTTCTAAAAATAACTTGTAATAATGGATGATTATTAATGAAACACTTCTTTTAATGATGAAATAGAAAAATGTTTTAATATATAGAAAAAAATGAGATCACCAGGATCCTATAATTTAACTTAGATTTAGACATATGTCCAATGGATATGCAAGATAGAATAAGGCTACATCCTATTTTAAAATAACTAGATTTTCACTTTGTTTTTTGGAAAGTCCTAAGAAAAAGGCATAAATTAAGAAATATCATTTTTACCAATAGTTGGAAATATTCCAAAATGAAATGTAATTTAAAAACTTGGTGCAGTAGATTCTATGATATATTAAGTATTAAAGATCTCTCATGTACATGGCATGTGTTAAATGCTAATGAAGTACACTTATCTATGATTTTTTTTTTCATAAAATGTTCAGTTCCTGAAACAAGTGAGAACCCCATTAAGTCAGAAAGTGAAAGCAAAATATTGGGGGGTTATGTCACTCACAGTTGAATAAAATCAAATTTTCACTTTTTTTTTGGTAGCTCCCTGGCTGGGAATCGAACCCAGGCCGTGACTTTGAGAGCACTGAAGCCTAGCCACTGTACCACTAGGGAACCCCCTGAGTAAGGAACCCCCTGAATAAGATAAAATTTTAGTAGCAGTAAGAACTGGCTAAAAAAATGAGTGGCAAAAGTAGATGTTGATTTCAATAAAGAGTGAGGATTAGTGAAGTTAGGGTAAGATAACTGAAAAATGGTTGTTTAGAAAATATTGAGGCCAGAAATCAACTACTGATCTCTGAGATGGGAGACAAATCAAGCTTGTAGAATTCCTTTGAGAACTGAAAATCAAAGAGCACTTTCAGATAAATGAAGGAAAGGTGAAGTTCAGTCCAAAAAGAGAAGACGGAGTTGTTTTAATTAATTATAAAAAAAAAACTTAGAATGTGTGAGAGATTCTGAGATGCCTACCTAAATTTGTTCTTAATTTTACATTTGCAAGAAGATTAAACTCTCACTTGGTGGTAGTTGCCAGATGCCTATCTGTGGAACACAGAAAGTAAAAACATCCCACCCACTACTTTAACAGCTTGACTTAAGAAAATATGAGACAGCTCTTGCGGGTAGAAGGCAAACAAAAACAAACCTAATGGACATTAGTCAAATTAGAAAAAACGTATTTTTAATTAATTACATGAAAACTTTTTTATAACTTGAAAGCAAAGAACTAGGAAAAGACAAGAAAAAAGAAAGATAGGACCTTAATTTTGCACTGAACAACTTCAAACCAGTTTGGTGATAAAGTTCTAAAAATGATATTTTTAGGCAGTAAGAACTTTTGTGTCAAGATTGATTCTTAAAACACTCAAAATACATTTCTAAGTTAAGTTTAGGATCTTTGTGTGGAATGCATGCTTTGTTAATCTGAAAAATGCACCTTTTGAAGCTGTAGCATAAAAAATTAAGGAGCATATTGTGCAGAGCATCATTTTATGAGTTTCAGCACCTTGTGGATAAGCAAAGAGTACTTAAACTATATTTTATGTCTTGAGACACTGGTATGAGGTACATTGGCAGTAAGATTTTGATGTAGTACTTATTAATGTTAATTCTAAAGTGTTTTTAAAAATGCATTCCAGGAAGTAGTCATTACTGACGATTTTGCAATAAAAAGGTAAATATTGAAAACATAGTTGTGTAACAAGAAGAAACTAAGGAGTCAGAAGCCCTGATATCTTAGTCCTAACTCTGCATTTTACATCTTTGGTCTCAATTTCTTTACCAGAAATGAAGATACTATTTTAGTTTTCTCTTTTTTTTTGTTGTTAGTCTAGCTAAATAAAAAAAAAAAAATTGTCACGAGCTTTACTCGGAGTCCTGTGTTCAGATGTGCATTGCCAATGCTATACTCTCATGTTTACTAACGACCAAATGGCCTGTTTTACTAATCAAGGCACGCCCAAGCAACAGTTTACATGTCATGATAGAAGCTCCTCATGGACCTTGATAATTGTATTTCTGAAAAAGCCTTATGCTCGGAAAAAGTAATACTATTTTTATTAAATTTATTTAAAAATTGATGAAATAGAAGGTCCAGAAGGCGTCTGTGTCTAAAAGAAACCTGACTGACCAGTACTGTAAACTTATTCCGGTAAATGAGCTTTTTTCAGAATCATCTTCATTTTCAAGCAACATTGCTGTAGCACCTGATCTGCCAAGATAAAAAGTTTACCACAATTAAGGTTTTAATTAGAGAATTTTATGTCTTCAAAAATATTTTTATTCAGCCCATATTAAATTGAAATTGAATGACTTTAAATGACTTTAAACTTGTATACATCACTGTTTTATTTTTAAAATTATCTGCTATCACTGTTGCAGATTACAGGAGACTAAATAAATATGACAAATAAATGTAGTATGTGATCCTAATGGGATCCGGGAAAAAAATGCTAGAAAGGACATTAATAAAACAATTGGCAATATTTAAATATGAATTGTACATTAGGTAATAGTAATAGTCAATTACTAAACTAGTTAAATTCTTAAATTAAAACATTGTATTGTGGTGCTATAAGAGAGTACCTCGTTCTTTAAGCACACACAGACTAAAATATTTAGGGGTAATAGGGCATGATGTCTACCATTTACTGTCAAATAAATTAAGAAAATCAACAGTTCAGACTGGTTTGTGGTAAGGAAGCTTGCAGGGAAGTGGGTATAAAGTAAAAGTGATAAAATGCAAATGAGTGAATTTGGGTGAAAGGTAGGTATGTAGAAGTCATTTGTAATAGTCTTGCAATTGTTCTATAAGTTTGAAATTCCATTATAATAACTGTTTTTAAAAGTCTCTGTTAATTCTTGCCTCATCCATATTACCTAATCATAAATTATTTTCAGTGTTCAAGTTCATGCTTTTCTGGACCCATTCATATATCCACCTAGAAGGTAAACAGGTATCCTTTTCTGTACTACCATGTAGAATCTTTCATGTAGGAAGGGGCCAACAATAATTATTCTATTTTCATTTAAGAAATATTTTATACCCTTCATGGGCAGTGTCATAAGCAACTTTAAAAATATTTTTTACAAACATGTCTTTACAATACAAATATGTGGAAATAGTTCCAGAGAGTCTCTGAAGCCTTTTCATAAATCAAAGTGGTTCTGAACAATTGATATACAAAAGATGGATTCTTTAAAAAGACTGCTATACTAAAATTGTTATTTTAGATTCGTATACTACAGTACTCACTAACTACACTTAGCTCAGGATCATAGAGTCTCTAATAGATCATAAGCCAGAGTTGTCATAAATACCAAAATCACTAAGTCACTTTGATTTCACAGTTTAGTAGGGCAGATTAAAGTTGTAAATTTATTTGAAACATTGCAATTTTAGCATGACACCTTATCTAATATCAAACTGTGGCATCTTAGAATCTCATTCAAGGCATGATAATACATTTTTAAATGCAAATATTGAAAAATGGATTGCAGCATAAGATGAATTTGAAACCTCAAGCTGGCCATGCCAGGGAGGACATGTGTTTACTGTTGAGTTATGACAAACTAATATTTCTTTTGGCAAACTGTTGACAAAAAGGCATAATCCCAAATAGCTTATTTCTGACATAAAGCATCATCCAATGAAAGTACTGTTTATAAGAGAAGATAATATGGCAAAATGTTTCTGCCCCTTCGGAAAGACAAGAAAAATGTTAATAAATATTTTATATGTGAAAGTGGATTTCACAGGAGTTAAAATCACTAGATAATTTAAAATTTTCAACTAAAAATTACCTTCTACAAGTAACATCTTCAGATGTTAGGCAATACAATTACAACACATGGGTACTCAGTGTGCGAATAATGCTCTTAATCCTAGATTGTGGAGATGTTTCAAGATTCCCTAGGGAGCAGAGCAGGAAAGAAAACCATCACACACTCAGTTTAGGATTCAACACTTGAAATTTGTGGGCCAATAGGTAAGAATTTACTTGACCCTTAACCTGCAAACTGTTTTCTCAGATTCCACAATTCATAGGAATTTAGTTTTAAAAGACACACTTAAAAAACATGAGTCTAGTTGTTTGTTTTACAAACATGAATTTACCCAAGGGCACCGGTAGGTCTAGCCCTAATGTATTCTCCTACCTCACTCTTGTATTTTATGCAAACACACACACACACACACACACACAATCTGTTCTTTGAAATTCATTTTTCATACAAACCTTTAAATAGCAATTTAAAATATGTTTGTCTTTCAAATGGGAGATTCTTTCAGTGTGCATATATTATTGAATAGGAAAACAATAATTAAAGACAATTAAAATTCCAAGAATCTTTTTTACTTTCCTTAATTTGTGCACTATTTTAAGCCTGTATGATATAAATATTCTTTGAAGAGCCATTATTTATGAAAAATTAATCTCTGTTACTCACTTTGTATTGAGAAAATAATTTGGGTAATGGAAAGTTTTTACTTTTTAAAATTTTATTTTTAACAAAGGCTTAAATACCTTCAACCCTATTAATTGTGAAATAATTTCTTTTTGTGGAATGTCATTGACTTAACATAAAGAGTTTCGATACATTTCAATAAGAAAGCATTCTAATTAAATGATATAAGTAGAAGAGAGATGACAGGTGACAATAGGCGTCAGTAAAAATTTTTGATGTCATAATAGTTAATGTTCTTTTCTAAGAGTAAATATAATAAAATACTGACAATAAATCTAAACCTAGTCATGGTACAGATTATTTGAATTTCAATTAATCTGAGAGTCTGTTTGAATATATTTTGAAATAAATTTTATTGAAGACCCATCTTCATTAAATAAATTGAGTTTTGAGTTCCAACTCTCACAATATATAAAGAATTTAAGATGCAGAAAAAAACAATCCCCTATTCAATTCTGTCAACATCAAGTATGCAAAGGCTCTCATAATAATTTGGCCAGAATAAATATATGGGAGCCAATCACTATGAAGAATAATCCTTTTAATTCATTGCTAATTAAAGAGTGGTCAGTGAACCAGCAGCATCAAAATAGGTTAGAAATGCAGAAAATCAAGCCCTACTCCAGACCTATTGAATCATAGCCTACATTTTAAAAAGAGCTCTAAGTGGTTCACATGCATATTAAGGTTTGAGAAGCATTGCTTTAAATTGAATTGGGAGAAGGCATAGGAGAAGAGTGAGTGGAAATGTTTGTATTTACATCAGTATTTTCTTACCTAACTAGACATGTCAGCATAATAGGTATACAATACAGTGTTATCTACTATTTGTCAGACACTTTGTGATGGACTGACTATATGTACCATTTTTAATGGGACAGAAAACAATGGTACTGTCCCACTTCAAATGGTACTCATGGTCAGCCTGGTCTCAGTGGGCTAAATTCAAGGTGTCAATAGGCTGACCATACCTACCATATGAAACAAGCAGTACCGTTTTTTTTCTGTCCCTACTTTGTGAGGACTTCTAAAATCATTGCCCTGTTTAAATCTCACAACAAACCTATGTAATGGGAACTGTTGGAGGTTTATAGTAGATAGGAAAAGTTCACACAGATAGTAACTGGTAGGAGGCAGTCTGACTCAAAAACCTCTGCATTTAATCATTGTATTTTATGGCTTACCATATGGTTATATGCAGATTCCAACTTTTATCAAAATATGATGCCAAATTTTGAATGCAGAACACATGAATGATACAAAGGCTGCAAATAAAAAAATTCTGCCATAGGTAAAAAAATTATCATACATAAGTCTTCAGTAGCCTCATCTTTCAAAATCCTCCATATCTGCCAATTTGTGGTTATTAACATGGTAAAATATACAATCAGAAAATTTGGATGGATGAATGTACTGGCTAATTAGTCATAAATAAGCTTAACTTGTACTTAACCCTCTCCTCATAAAACTATAGAAGTTTTAAGAATGAATTCTAAAATTAAGTGTTTTGATTATCATATACATTAGAAAAAAAATTATCTGTATCTGTCTGGAAAGATCCATGTCTATACTTTACTCTGGAAAGAAAAGTATAGAATCAAACAGATACAAACATGTACTTTTAAAAAATGTTCTTTCTTGGTTGCATCTATTTTTTGATGAATTATAAAAATATAAGAAGCTGCTTTATTTCACAGTGGTGCTGTGGGGACCAAAAACTAGCAAAAAATAAGTTCTACAGTGATCTTTTTCTAATATATTTAAATCTAAAGCTAATTATTAACTTAGCTGACATTTACTGAATGCTTCCTTACTTGTAAGGCTCTGTCACAAGAGGATATATATTTTTAATGTCCTTTAACCTTAATCATGAACTAGGGACTAGCTTTATTCAGATGAAAAAGTAAACACTGTTAAACGTTGGATCTTAGATATAAACTCAGGTAGAGTAGCTCTAGTTCTTAAAATTCATGCTGCACTATTTTAGGAAAATATTCCTTTATTTCTCAGTATATTTAATGTATTTCAGTTTTCCTCCCTCTTCAATAAAGAATATACGCACAATGTTCTCTTCGAATTATTTTAGAGATGTATATAATGATGTATTTATAGTCATATGCACTTAATGGTCTTACAAAAAAGATATATGCTTTAAATTCATGTGACCAGTATGTATGACTTATGTCTATAGTGTCTAGTTTTTCATTCAAAAAAACAGAATGGCATGCATATAAGCTATACTGTAATTTGTTTCCTTGCACCATCTAGTGGACTTAAATGACAACTGCGTAGTACTGTAAATTATTACAAATTAATTACATGTCAAATTTTCAAACATATCCAGGGAACTGTACCTAAACTGTTTCCCAGAGCACATTACCAAATGTGCACGTAAGGATTAATTTTTCCTTTTTCATGAGGAAATCAATTAAGCATGGGTGCTGAATTCAATAGCGACTGCTTAAATCCACAAATAAAATAACAAAATAGCATCCTCGCAATCATTTTACAATTTTGATGATGAAAGGCAACCAGGCTTTAGTGCCTCCCACCACCTTCGCACACTCCAAGGTTTCCCAGGCAGCTGCGCAATAGAAAAACCACCGCGATTCTGCGCAGGACTAGTGCGCAGGCGCGCTGAGGAGCGGAAGCGGGAAGGCGGGGTTACGCACGGAGCAGGGAGCGGAAGAGGCCCTGGCTGCTGGGTGAACCTCGGAGGCTGTTTCGCTGTGACTGTGGGGCCGGCCGGAGCGCTAAGTCCCAGACCCCGGGAGACGCCAAAAGAAACCGAAGGACTTGTTCCGGAGCAGTCGCCGCTGGCTGCTTCTTCCCTGCCTGTGGCCGCGGACGCCTCCATCCCCGCCGCTTGAGGACACCGTCTTGAGAGGCTTCTAGGCCTAGACGCGGCCCGCGGAATCGGACGTGCTGCTGCCCGTGCTGCTGTGAGTAATACGAGCGCCCTCTGCACTGTCGTTTGCAGATTAAAATGGAGGAAATTTCATTGGCTAACCTGGATACTAACAAGCTAGAGGCCATCGCCCAGGAGATATACGTAGACCTAATAGAGGATTCTTGTTTGGGCTTCTGCTTTGAGGTGCATCGGGCAGTCAAGTGTGGCTACTTCTACCTGGAGTTCGCGGACACTGGTAGTGTGAAGGATTTTGGCATTCAGCCAGTGGAAGATAAAGGAGCGCGCCGCCTCCCGCTTTGCTCCCTTCCTGGAGAATCTGGGAATGGGCCTGAACAACAGCTGCAACGCTCACCTCCGGAATTCCAGTAGCTGCAATATGAGAAAGTCTGAGGGTGACCAGGACAATGACATAGACTGTGGTCTGGAGAAGTTAGGTAGCTAAGTAGAAAAACAAAAAAAATCAGGCAGAAGTCCCAATTCCCACTGAAGATCTTAGCCTTTAGAAACCCAAAGTGGAGATTTAAGAGTTCAGATTATTTTATAATTCTGTTAACTGGGATCATCTTTGAAATTCTGGACAGAAGCAGCTGTGTATCTTGCACACCATGCAATGCAGGTTGGTCTCTGAACACACCAGGAAGTACACAAGATCCCTCTACTGTCTATCCCCAGTGCACAGGTGAGCAGCTGTGTGCCCAGCATGTAAAATTCTTTGGTTCCTCAGTCTTTCTGACTGCCTGATGTCAAGGGCTTCCTGGATAACTGTCACTTTGGACATAACTGATGGTGAGGCCTTTATCTTTGGGCCCCAAGGGACTGCTCCTCTGATCTCTGAGCCTGATTTGGGCTTCTCCAAGACAAATGAAAGTCAGGTATGAGATCTGGATATTAACTATTCCAGTTTGGGAAAACCAAGAAAAAGAATCCCCAGCTGAATCTGGTAGGGGAAACTCTGTGGTCTCGTTTGCAAGAAGAAGAAAAGGTCAATGCCACCAGTTTCCCCAAAGGTCCAGCATTTACAGTGACTTCCGCAGACTTGGGGCCAAGGGCTAGCCTTTTGCTGAACAGAGCCCTCTTCCTGACACCCTACCTGGTGCCATAGGCTTAGCAAATGGACAACTTGGTTATCCATACAGGTTGAGGATTTAGTTGTGGTCCTTTGGAGAGGTGGCAGGGGCCTCTGCAACTATGCACGATCTCCTAAATTGCAAGATTCATGTCTGGATATGTTCTGTGGACAACAGTTTGGTGGGGCAATGATTTTCCTACGCTGGAGTTACTAGTTACATAATCAGTCCATGGCTCTGCTTGGTCATTATGCCAGGGATGAGACTGAACTATAGAGGAGCATCATGGCTGTGCAGGAGGCTGTGGTTTCAAAGCTAAGGCCAGCAGCTGTCCTCAATAATGTGAATGAGTTAGTGCTAGGAGCCAAGGAGCACAACTGGGTTGTCTCACATCTGACTGTGCAGTATCCTATTGAATGCCCTTGTTCTTTGGCTTGTGCAGTCACAGAGCTCTGCTGTGGTGAACCTTTTGTCACCATCTTCTCTGCCCCTCACAAAGGTAGCCCTTTCTACTTGGTCCTCTTTGGACCTTGACTACAAGAGCTGTCCTTTTGTTGTTGAAAGCCAGGAAAAGGCCCCCAGAAATTCCCTGGCTACAGGGAATGGGATAGGGGAGGATGGGAAGTGTGAGCCACATATCAAAACTACCCTCCACTTTACTCCCTGATGGAGGGTTTATGAAGTGCAGAGGGGTGGAGCCCCAAGGTGAGTGGGAACGGTGCTGCTTTATTTGAAATGTTTTCTTACCTCATTCTGTGCCCCAGGAAGGGGCCCAGCCTCCTCTGTGTGGCTTGGCCCCGTGTTCCTCCTGTTCCCTGCTCCACTGCCTGTGTGGTGCAGCTCATGACT
Source organism: Lyroderma lyra (assembly GCA_004026885.1). NCBI lineage: Eukaryota > Metazoa > Chordata > Mammalia > Chiroptera > Megadermatidae > Lyroderma > Lyroderma lyra. The sequence goes on from PVJL010004346.1 coordinate 84,354, forward strand.
CCAGGTGCTGCCCGCCACCTTGCTTTCATATTGACCAGTTTCAGTTCATCTCTCTTGAAGCTCCTGCTTCTGAAGCCTATCCAGTTTCCTTTTCCTTGATTTCTTTTAAGTTTTTTTTTTTTTCCTTGTTTTTGTGGCAGACTCAGAGAAGAATCTTTCTTATGGCTCCCTCTGTTGGGATTAGGATGGAAAGAAAATGTAATTGTTTATGAAAGGCATTGTGATGCCAAGCCTTTCTCCTATAGGACTGCCTTGCTAGTAGTATGCCTTTCTGCTGTGTCTTACTTCATGAGTTATATCTTCCCACCTCTGCTTGGATATTGCTTCTTAGGAACTAAGCAGAAGAGCAGTAAAAGCTAGAGACACACACGGATCAAGTGGGTCCTGATCCATTTTCTCTAACCCTTGCTGTGCATGTATCGTTCCTTATCCCAGAAGGAACTATTTGGACTGTATGGACTGATTTGAGAACAAACTCTAGAAGATTCAGGAAACCATAGTAATAGGGCCTCAAGACTGTCTATTGTATTCTTCCCCCAAGAGTTAGTTGTCCTGGCCAGGTTTGAGGCCTAGTCATAGATGGGTCTCAATTCAAGATTTGTGATAACTTTAAAAAGTCAAACCTTGGCAGGAACTGAGACAATTTTGGATTATCTGCCCTCGACTTTTTATAGGCATCTCCTAAGGGAATGCAGAGGGAAATGAAGGTCTGATTGGGACTCTGGCCTACTTCCAAATAATGTCTGGGAAACAGGCTGAAGATAAGACCATGGTCTACTCTTCCTTCAGAGAGGAAACTCAGATTATAATTACCATTTCCTTTCTGGCCTTTCTTCTGGTTAGAGGAAGAAGTAGGAAGTAGTTTGGAGTAATGGTTGGTTCATATTAACCTCCATCTTGGTTTTGGTTTTTGCCACCCACTGTTGGAGCAGGAGTCCCCTGCTCTGGGCGGGTGTGAGGTGGGCTGGGAACGAACTCAACCCCTTTATTGTGTGGGAGAAATGCTCCCTACCATGTAGTTGACAGTGGTTAGGAACTCTCCCTTTCCTTACCTATCTTCCCTGTTAACAGCAGAATTCCTATCCTTCCTTCCTTCAATTAAGTGTATTGGTCACCCTGTAATTCTGTTATGTATCTGAGTGTGTGTGTGTATGGGGGGAAGGGATTCTTTACAAATGTCTGTGCTTTGTGGCTTTTCTTCCATATATTATTAGTTTGTACCACCGCATGCCCAGGCACCATTGCCTGGCATTATCGCATGCTGGGATCATTGGGGAAGTGTAGTGAATCTCACCCCATCCTTGGTTTTGGAGATTCTTATTTTTGCATAAGTGATCCATCCTATACAGATTGCTAACTGTGTATTTCCCTTGCCTCTGTGGCTGCTGGTGTAAATAAATTGCATCTCCCCATTGGTAAACAGTAATAAACAAAATTTTAAAAAATGAACTTTATTTGGACTCTATGTTATTTTTTTTAAATCGTACACGTTTTTCAGGTATTGACATAGTAAGATAAATACTAAGCTACTTTTGACCTTAGTCACTTTTTCCCAAATGGAAGTTTTATCAAAATAGATTGAGCAATTCTGCCTCACTTTGTTTCTCCATCTAGTCCGGTGATTTTAACTTTCTGCAACATCTAGTGAAAGAAACAAATTACTATATACAGTCTTCCTTTTCCATGTGAAGGAACAGGTGTTAAATAAATGTAATTCAAGCCTGTTACTAAAAGTCCAACGTGAAAGATGGCTTCATTTTTGAATGGAACTCAATGGTGTCTTAATATATATGTATTTTATGACTTCAGGCTAATGTCCTTGCTCTAAAAAGGCAAATACTTCATAGCAAAAAATGGGCAGCGATTTCTAAGGGTAATTTTTTTCTAATACTTATATTTTTATTCTACCCCAGTTCTTTGTTTTTCATTTTATTTTTAGAATAATGCTGAGATTTTTTTTTCAATTCCTAACTCAGAGATGGAGTACTTCCCCAAAAGTTGTGCATGTTACTCCTTAGAACTGATGAAAATAATGTTTGCTGAAGGTTATAGTTAGGAAAGAAATGGCTTAAAATTGGGAATAATGTTTAGATAATTAAAAATTACTATACAAATTGAGCCAGAGGAAATATTTTCTCAGGGTAATTCAGGAAAACTTACAGACGGGTAACATAGTATTGAGTTACCTAACATTTCAAATGTAGCCACAGCAAATACTTTTGGATATTGTTTCACATACTTCGATTTGAATTAATATATTTAGCACTAACCTAATCAGTGTTCTGAATTGAGATATTTGCAAGCCCTCAGTGCTTTACTAAATCACTTGACAGTAAGGCTTTTAAGATTATTTTCATATTTTCTAACTGATAATCTGTTTGTTTAAAAAGAAAAAACATTGCATACCTTTCAACTTCCTACATTTAACTCCCTAGATACTGCATTTTAACTACACCATATAGCATGAGATCAGGAAGCTAATTAATGGTTACTTAATGTTGACAAAGATAAAGACAGAAAATGAATTATGCTCAAGTAGTTAAGGATTTAGGAAGAGCTTTCTTTGCACACAATAATAAATTAGTAACATTGCTTCCATTAGGACCTATCTGAGGTAAAGTGTTTAATTTTTAAAAGTGTTTTATGAAATGAAGATATATTAATGTGCCAAAAACCCAACATTTATATGTTATTAAACATCTTTTCACATTAGTCTTTAAAACAGTTGTTATGGTTAGTGAGCTGTTTCTCAGATCAGCTAGAGACTTCAGAAGTTTTACTCTGCTGTGGAATGCCCAAGATCTGATTCTTATTCATGTTCCAAAGGATTTCCATGATGCCTTGGAGGAAAACATTTGTTACAAGTGAAGCACATGTTCAAAAGATAACTGCAGATAAACCTGTAAATTCTTTGATTTTTTTTTTCCATTTTGAAGACATTTTCAGTCATATATTTGATCCTTATTGGGTATATGTGAGCTAAACAATAAATACTATATTCATTTTAGAGATGAGAAAATGTGCTCAGCAACAGTTAACTTGCCTACAGTTCAAAAAGTACAGTAGCAAAGGTAGAATGCTTGTGCTAGGCCAGTACTCTGTTGAAAAGGTGGAAATTTTAATTGTAAAGGACTAATGTAAATGGATAAACTATGGTTAAAATAGAATAAAAAAATCATAATACTATCGAAAACTTTGAGGCAATGAGTTTGAAAACATTGATAAAATGTAAAATAAAATGTAAAATATAACATCAAAAGTGACAAGGAATTTTTTATAAATGAATACATCTAGAACTTAGAAAAACTAATTCATATCCACCTCAATACATACATGAAAACACTACACACTTAGAACTTTTTTCAGACAGTACAGCAGAAAATGATTGTAGGCTAAGTGTATTATGCAGATTTTTTTAAAAGTAAAGGTAATTAGCAAACCAAATTCTTAGAAATATCAAAATACACATTATCAACAAACCAGGTTAATCCCAGGAAGTAAGATTTTGATTCAGAAAATTATCACATTATCTTTAGGGTAAACTATGTAAAGATCTCAATAGATACAAAAAAATAGTTTGTAAAATTCAATATCAATCATTGATTTAAAAAATAATTCACCATATAGAAATAAGGGCTAAAGAACTATGCACTGATAAAGTATGTATCAAAAATCTACAACTTACTGTGCCTAATGGTGACTACTTGGAAGCATTCCCTTTAAAATCAGAAATGGAAGAAACAAAATTCTCTTATTCTCTAATAATATCCAAATAGATAATTTTATAGACTATGAACAGACAACTGAAAGTAATGATAAAATGCAGTAAAGTTGCTGAATAAGATCAATATCCAAAATCAGAATAATAAAAATGTTAATGTAACAAAAGTTATAATGGTCCTATGAATTAATATGACAAGAGGTGTAAGATTTTAGGGAGAAAATGATAAAAGTTTTTCTGGTATGTTAGAGCAATCCCAAATAAATGGAGAGTGATAGGATGTTTATAAATAGGAAACTCAATATCACTCCAAATATATGAAGTGGATATATGGAGTGGAAGTAATTTTGAGAAAAATCCAAATAGCCATTTCCGTGAAACATGACAAGGTAATGTTAAGATTTATGTGAAAGGCAAGGTCCAAACATAGACAAGATCTTTGTGATGAATATGTCTTATATAGTACGGTTTTGGTGCAGAAACTGGAATCAAGTAGAATTCAGAATTAGGGGGAGAAACATGCACATGTACCCATCTACATTGCCCTGGTACAGTCAGTGGATTATAAACCAGTACGTTGTTCTGGAGTAGATTTTCCATAAATAATAAAACTCGAGACAAAATCAATTCCCATGTGGATTTAAGACTTAGTATGGAAAAGTAAAACAGCAAACTTTCAAGGAAAATGGGATACGGTTTTAATTACAGGCAAGAGAAAATTTAAGTAAATAAAGCAAGCATAAAGAAAAGATTAATATATTGGACTACAGTAAAAGTAAAACTTTCTGTGCATTTTTATGCTAGAAAGAGCAAAACCCCATGCCATACTATTATGTAGACATGTTGTAGTTCTTATAACTGACAAAAGATTATTAGCAAAATAATTATACAATTGAAAAATAGACAAAGTAAAAGTACAGCTCATTTGTAGAAGAAATCCAAATGACAAGATGTGAACAGTTCACTTACTTTCAGAAAAATGCAAACTAAAAACAATTGAAATATCAATTTATACCACTCATTGTGGTTAAAATAAAAAAGTAATGATAACTCTAACAGGTATATAGAGCAATGAAAAGTTGTATATTGTTGGCATACTACAAGTTGATAAAAATATTTTAGAAAGTAATTTGGAAATATAGTTGATAAGCATAACCACTACCCTAATATTTCCATCTCTTGTAGCATTATTTATAATAGGAAAAATGTGAAAGCGATATGAATACATATATGTAATATATGTATAGATTTGTTATACAGGGTTACACAAATAAAATATTTAGTAAAACATTTTATAATTTGCTACTTTTCATTTGAAGCTTAGTAATATACAAACTAATAATATGTATTGCTTAGGGATGTATGCATATGTACATAAAAAGTAATGTTTACCAAAAACATTGAACTAGACCTCTACTTTCATGTGTATGATAATCTAGATACTAGAAAAAAAGGTTTCTTGATACAAAACATCTGGGGTGTTGAGTAAATAGCAACAAAAAGTGCTCGCTTTGGCAACACACACACTAAAATTGGAACAATACGGAGAAGAGTAGCATGGCCCCTGTGCAAGGATGACATGCACATTTGTGAAGCGTTCCATAGTTGTTGAACACACACACACACACAATAGCAACAAAGATACTGTTAAGTGGCTTGATATCCTTCCAAGGAAGTAGGGAAAACACCAGCTTTTCCTTCTGAGTGCACACAGTAATCACCAGGTACCAGTGAGAACACCATGCGACTGCACTGCGGAGCATACAGATGCCAGGAACTTCTGATGGGAATGGGTGGAAAAGCCTTGAGCGTCACACATCGAAGCATTACATTCCATGTAAATATGAGATACCCAAAGTAATCTTTACATCCTTAGTGAAAGGATAGACAAATTCTGTTAATAGCGTGAAAGAATCAAATATTATAAAAAGGGAGACAGGCAGACAAAGACTTTCCTGACTACAGAGAGAACAGATAAAGCCTCTGGCGTGGCCTGAGGTGAAATAATTAAAATAATAACATTATCATTATCATCATTTCCTTTGGGAATGTGTACCCATACCCTCACTTTCATGTGGTTATTCTGTGAGTCAGAGAAACCTCTGCTTAAAAAGTACGGAATATGTCCGAGAAGATAGACTTCTGAACTACCTGACAGAATTTGAGTCCCTAAACATGCCAGAAAATATAAGCTTGCAAGAAAAGAAACATTTATTTCTTTAAAGATTACTTACATCATATTCTGCATCTAATAGTTTTATTTACAAGAAAGGAGTTACAGAATTAGTACTCCTTTCTTGTAAATAGGATTATTAGATATAGAATATAATAGCTGTAAATTAAATCTTTAAGTTAATAGGTGGAATTTTAAACTTGAACAAGAAAATGGAGAGAATGATTATGCAGCTATGAAAAATGCAAGTAATAGGATGTCTGAAAATGAAAATGAAAGTGTATGACAAAATGTAAATCGCAATGTATAGGTAACACCTCAGTTTAATTAAACTGGGATAAAAGACAAGAAAAGAACCAGCATGAAGCAGTCCATAGGTTAATAGTCATTTTGCTGACTTATTCTGACAGCACAGTGTGCATTTGTGTTGCTTCCGTGCCTCCCACTGATAAACTCACTTGCTATTTGTAGGTTTTTTTTTTAAGTTGTTTGTGCAGTGCTGCCAACGTAAGCGCATGGTGGCGAGTTCGTGAACTTAATTGTCAGATTTTGGGCACGATGACAGCTCTGATGGCCATTCCAGGAGAAGAGTTCCAAAACTGCTTTGAAGGGTGGACTAGGCGTTGACGTCAGTGCGTAGCTTCCCAAGGTGGGTACTTAAAGGTGACCATAGTGATATTCAGCCATGAGGTATGTAGCACTTTTTCTAGGATGAATTAATGAAATTCATTATCTGATCTCTAAGCTCATAGTTTAGTGGTTACCTGAGGGTAAGGTGGGAGGAGGTGGGGAGGAGGGAGGGACAGTCAAATATATGGTGATGGAAGAACTGACTCCAGGTGGTGAACACATAATGCAAACATATAGATGATATGTTGTAGAATTGTATACCTGGAATCTATGTAATTTTATTAACCAATATCACCCCAATAAATTTAACAACAAAAAATACCTCATTATCATATTCCAGGGTATTATTTTGGATATGGATATCATATCATTAATGATTTCTAGAGTTACACTTTTAACTCATAAGCATAAATAAAAGAAGGAAAACATTTATATAGATATGGAATTAGTACTATCCATGTATAACGTGCAACCTTATTTTTCCCTCACAAACTTGGGCAAAAAAGTGCTCATTGTATGCAACAATACAGTAATAACACTGAAAGTGCACTTGGATGTGATTAGAAGATGGCTGCCTGTGGGAATGGTGACAATGAACATTTTAGGGACCTAAGATATGTAGCCAGAGGAACTTAATGAAGGTGAAATTGTCAACAAAAATGAGGAAACTGATTATGATAAAAAGGATAAAGATGTTTTAGAGGAAGTGAAGCTGCCAGTACATTTGACATTAAAAGATATATCAGAATATTTCAAAATATTGAAAGTGCAAAGGGTAAAATGTTGCACAGTAGGCAGAATTCTAAAGATGGTCTCTTGAGATTCTTGTCCCCTAGCTATTCAATCAAACAGTAATCTAAACATTGCTATGAAGGTATTTTGCAGATGTCATTAAAGTCCCGAAGTCAGTTGTCTATAAGATATGAAGATCTGACTGGACTTGACTCAGTCAGGTGAACACTATAAAAACAGAATGTTCTCCATCTGATATATAGGCTGACCAGATGTACCATTTTAAACAGGACAGAAAATAGTGGTACTGTCCTGTTTCAAAATGGCATGTCTGGTAGCCTAATCTGACAGTAGAAGAAGATACCAGAGACATTTGAAAGGGCAGGAATGATGCAAAGCTTCACTGCTAGCTTTGAAGATGAAGAGGCCATGTGAGAAGGAATGCAGATGCACCTTGGAGCTGAGAATGCCCTTCAGCCAATGGCTAGCAAGGTCACGGTACCTCAGACCTGTAGCCACAGAAATTCTGCAAAAACACCTGAATAAGCTTGAAAGTGGATTCCTCCCCAAAGCTTCCAGATGAGATCCCATCCCAGCTGACACACTTGGTCTTTGGCCTGTGAGAACCTAAGTAGACAACTCAGCCAAGTGTGCCCTAATTCTGATGTAGAGAAATGTGGGGTCGTAAGTGAGGCCTGTTTTAAGCAGCCAGGTTTGTGATAAATAGTTATACAACAATAAAAATCTAAAACCATCATAAACATCTAGATTTAGAACTATGACAATTTGCCAAGGCATACAAAAGATGCTCACTCTGCATTATGATTTATATATGAGAATAAAGCAAGCACTGGTCACTGTTCTTGATAAGATTTCTACAAATAAGACATTTATTTTCAATGTTTCTAGTGTTTAAACTTACAGTGTACCATTTTTCCATTTCTTTGTAGGTCATCAGATGATATTAATTCTTCCCATTTATTAAGATTACCTTGCACTGTCAATTTTACAGTTGGTACAACTGTGCAAGGCTAGCACTGCCTTCATACTATCACTTATTAAAAATTGTCAGAGATGTAAATGCTGTATCTTTTCTAAAATTGTATTTCAAATCAGAAAATTAACAGTCAAGCTATCACCCTATATTCATTACAGCATTATTCATGGTGGCCAAAGCGTGGAAACCACCGAAGTGTCTTTCAATAATGATTGGATAAAGAAGATGTCATATACGTGTATATAATGCAATATTACTCAACCATAAGAAAAGATGAAATACCGCTATTTGTGACAACATAGATGGTTCTGGAGATTATCATGCTCAGCAAAATAGATAGAAAAAGTTGAGAACCATATAATTTCACTCATACGTGGAATATAAAACAGAAAGCAACAAACAAATGGGACAAAAACTTAAATACAGACGATAGTTTAGTGGTCAATGGGGTAAGAGGGTAGAAGGGTGGTCAAAGAGGGCAAAGGGCATCACATATATGGTGACAGGGAGGTTTGACTTCAGGTGGTGAGAACACAAAGCAATATATAGATGATGTATTATAGAACTGTGCTCTTGAAACCTATATGATATTATTAATGTCACCTCAATAGTGTAATTAAAAAATAAGTCACACATCAATCTTCCATAGATTATTTGGGAGGTTTAGCCTAAAACACAAAAGATTTGGGTCCCACCAGATTGCACTTTGAGGAAGCTTATAAGACTGACAAAAGAAAAAGAAAAATAAGGAAAGCCATTGGTAACAAAAGCAAAGAAAAGAGAATATGGGCTAAATGAAATAGGGAATATTTAACCAAGAATCGAGAGAGGAAGAAGGTACTTCCTGTATGAATGAAAAAATCTCAGAGTGAATTGTGTGATGAGAACACAACATATAAGCAGAGGAAAGTTCTTGGGCATTGTACTCAGATACTGGTCCCTTAATCCTCACTGTTTTAGTAGAATGAATTTGGGAAAGTAAAATTCTTTAAGATCTGTGACCCCCCATTTATATTAATAGATATAGCACTTCACAGTTATGAAAGCTAATTTGTAAGATTAACCTAGTTGGGGTAATGGTTGGTGACAGTACGGGTAAAGTACAGCTTTCCTGAGAATGTGATCTTTAAGCTGAGAGCTATAGTTAAATTAATTACCCAGGATACATTTGTCAGAGTAGATGAATTGTGAATTGGGGGTGGGTTGTGAGAGGGGGATGGGAAAAGCAGCTGGAGCTGGTGTGTTAGAAAGACAGCCATTCAAATGGAAGGTTATAAGCTCTGGGGAAATTATTTTGTGTCTCTGCGGATGCAAAAAAAAAATCTGTGATTAATATAAAACCACATATCTCTTCCATCTCTATCAGGAAGTTTCTGGATGCTATTGAAAGAAAAGGTCATTAGATGATGATCTTTATTATTGGTATAAACCCCTTATTTAGATTTTATCAAGTAAATGGATGAATCATAATTAGGAATATAATCCCACAGAGCTCTAAGTAAACAAATTCTCATTATTATAATAACAGCTTACACCTGCAAGGTTAACCATACATCTGCAAGATAAAAACTGTGTAAAACACACAGCCACTTCTCCACTTTTAAAAGTGCTTTTATCTCCTAAACTTACTCTTCTCCCACTGGACTATCCTGAGTCTCCCAGCTCTTTCTGTTTTCAAAAATATGCACGTGCAAAACACATGCACACACACATGAGTTATTACTTTAAATCGAGTCCTAGGTCAGGGTAAGGTTAGGTAATCTGCTTTTGCTCTTGCTGTTGTATGAATTATTACAATGCAAGGCCTTATTTGCAGACCAGTCACTTTTACAGTGTAAAGGTGGGTTAGGGTTGGCCTCTTAAGTACTTCTCTTACAGCTATTTTTCTTTGAATTAAAAATGCTCGTGTTATTTCTGCTTTTTGCTTAATATTGAAGTCAGCGATGACCCAACAAGTGATTTGGACTTTGTCAAATAGATTGGAAAAACATTAAGCTCAGTCTTGACTATATAAAAAACTCTGACCCCCCAGTCAGGCAGATTTCTCCTTTAATAAATATGCTTCAATAAAATAATCCCTTAGTTCCATTTACCTGTAATATTCTGATTTCATGAACTAACATGTTGGAAAATAAACGCCCAGGGAGCTCCCTGGTGGTATAGTGGCTAGGATTCGGTGCTGTCAACACTGTGACCTGGGTTTGATTCCCAGTCAGGGAGCTACCCACATAAAAAAAGAAAAAAAAGAAAAGAAAAGAACTGCCCGAATTACCTTATTCCCAAAACCAGTTTTTACCATCTAAATGCAAAAAAATTGGCACCATTAGATCGTGGGTTCTTTCATATTAGTCTGTGATATTCTGTTTTGTAAATTGTTCCACAGGTTTGCTCTTGATCTCCACCACTTCTTTGGTGAGAAATGTATCATTCTAAGCCACGCTCTCACTTGTGTGTCAGATTTACGTAATCAAGGACGTACTAGGTATCTCCAGCTGTGTGACCTACAGGAACCTCGTGTGTCATCTTATGCAAAAGTGAAGTCTGGGGAGCTGCATTTTCAATATATGCCTCAGTGAATTTTATGCATTCTGAATGTGGAGATTACTGCTCTAGAGAGAAAGCAGAAAATAACTATATATTCATTTTCTTTTTTAACCTTAAATAGATCATACTGAGAATATTAGGAACTTTTTTTCTTTTTTGGCTGAGCTCCTGTATACTAAAAATGTGAGAATTTAAAGACATGATGTAAGGCACATTGTAATGCTTTTACAAACATTAGAGTTTTAGAACTCTTTATTTCTTAAATCATGACCCTGAGATTCCTTATCTCCAGAATGATGTAAGAAATATATTATTCCTCTGCCCTTAAGCATTTAATACATTCCAGTATATGACACTAGTCTTTTTGCATATCTTTGGATCACTTATAAAAGAGTCATCCTTTTGTTAAGAGTATAGTGTTCATTTAAAAGGGCTCTATAGCATGGACAAAAATGGCAGTCTGGAATAATAGATGGAACTATGAAAGAATTTAATTTATCTTCATTTCATTAATTAATTCCTAGAATGAACTTCCCAGTTGCATTTGTAGTTTAAAAAAGTATTTTTTATCCTTTCTCAGATATATTTTCCAATCTCTTAGTATCAATATATGTTCTGTTTTAATTCAGCTAAAATTTTTATTCAAGAGCATTATATTTAGTCACTGATTTACCCCCAATGGATTTAATAACTATTCATGAAATTTAAGACTTTGATTTTTCTCATCACCAACTTACTATCAACATTAGCTGTAATAATTATTTTCTTCCAATAATTATTTTCTTATGGCCTGACAGCAGGCCATAAGAACAACAGATTAATAAAACCATCTCTGTCAGAAGAATAGTCTGCTAGTGAAGAACATATAACAGCATGAAGACTCCCTTTGGTTCATCTAGTATTTATTATAAGTTGTTCATTATTAACAAGGGAAAGAATAATCTACAATGTTGTCTGAAATCCCCCCATAGAAGTAATGTTAACTGATAACAGCTTCAATTTTTACTATTGGGAAATCTATAAGATAGACCCAAGGAGGCACTAGAGGTCCAGAAACAGTATATTAGAGACATTTATTAGTTTTAAGGTGAGAAAAGATAATTAAGCTGCTTCATCTTATGGATGTATGCAAATATTTATCAGATCTCCTGCCCTAATAAGCCCCAAAGGGTTATTACTAGAGTGTCCATACATCCTGATGTCCCAGGAAGAAACTTGGTTTTCAACTGTTTCTAGGTGTTATTGATAGTGTCTCCTTGTCCTTTCAAAGTGTTATATTTTGAACAATAAATTATATCATTACTGGACTTATAACTCACAGAAGAACTGACAGATTTTTAAAAAGAGATTGAAGACTAAACTGTAATGGAGGTTGTGAAAGCCAGTCTTCAAAGGAAGTGTTAAATTTACATGCAATATAATATGTTGATAATAGTATGTAACTAATCAAAGTTAGAAATAAAGGTATAATTTGCACTGACATATAGTAAAAAATGTATAATGGAATAGCTGATAGAATAATGTGGAATATATAAGAAAATTGAAGGAATAAAGATACTTGAAGTTGGATCTTCCATGCTTTATGTGATTTGGCATAAAGAATGGACAAGGGGTAGTTCCCTGGTAGTGTAGTGGCTAAGGCTTCGGTGCTGTCAACTCTGCAGCCTGGGTTCGATTCCCAGCCAGGGAGCTACCCACATAAAAGAATGGACAAGGGATAAACTGTACAATCCAACAATGCATAATTATTATATGATCTGGGAGTTCAATTTAGTGCTATTGTGAGTTAAAGCAAATTGTCCAAGCTTCAATCTTTACCTTTGACTTTGTGGCAAAACCTTAGGCATTTTGCAATATGGGACCAGATGATGCACTTTGAGATGATACTCATGAACAGTGCAATATCACAGGTAACATGTAACAACTCACAGGTTTCAGCAGGCAGCATCATTTAACACAGGGTAAAGAGGAATAATTCAGAGTGACTTGCTATATTTACTTTATAATTAGTCATGGTTCTTAGATGGGGATAATATTTCAGGCATTAAAAGTTACCTTTCATTGATGGACATAAAATACTACCGAGTGGTTCTATTCAATATGGTTTTCTGTAATGACAGGAATGTTCTGTGTCTGGAGCTATGGATAATTGTGAGAAGGCAGGGCAGGTGATGGCTACTTTAGAAGTAATGGTATATCACATAAACAGACAAGTGGGTTTTCCCTGGAGGGGATCAGCTTTTTTGCTGCTCTACCCCTAGCCTCCCAAAAAACGAGTAAGTGAACTTAGATATATATGTCCAAGTTTTCAATCTTGCATATAGATTCCATATCTCTTTATGCATATGTGAAATCTGTTCTGATACCCACCTGGCCCATTCCAACCCCAGTAGCTTTCTTTCTCTTCGGTCCCATTTCCTCCTGATTTTCTGTGTTAAGCATTGAAAAAGAGAACATTTAACAATGACCATATTTTATAAATACTAATTTATGTAACTGAATAATCCAGCTGCAGATACTATGATAGTCTGGGCCCTACAATTCGGAATTGGTGAATTCTTTGCAGCAATGATAAACATCAGAGTAAACATCTTTAACTGGTAATGAGCAAATTGTCAAGATACAGTTTAGAAAATTAAATCTCATAATAAGTATGATTATCATCATCTACAATTTACACATACATAGATAAGGACAAGTAATGTTCTACACTGCTGAATTATTCGTATGTTCTGCAGTTTCTCTCACTGACAGGTACATGGAAGGTACTTACTAAGTGTTACAGAATTAAAAATAATAGCACACATGTCTGTATCACATTTTGCCAGGAGCATGGTTATGTTTATTGTTTTACAAATTTTATATTATTTTTAGTGTTAAGTGTATATTCTCAGGAAGAATGAATTTTATCCTAATTATGAAAGTGAAACCACCTCTCTTCCACTTTACAAGTGAAGGAACTGAGGCACAGAGAAATCAAGTAACTTATTCAAGGTCACATAGATTGATACATTGATTGAATCAATTGGTTTCTACTGCTACACAACTAATCACCACTGAGTTAGTAGCTTTAACCAACAAAAATGTATTATCTCAGTTTCTGTGAGGAAAGACTCCAGGTATAGATTACGTGGGTCTTCTGCTCAGGATCTCGCAGAAATCCAGGGGTCAGCTAGAGCAACTACCTCAACTGGAGCTCTAGGTACTCTTTCGAGTTCATCGGCTATTGACAGAATTCATTTCTTTGTTATATGTTTGAGGTCCCTGTTTCCTTGATAGCTGTTGACCAGGAACTTCTCTCAGCCTCTAGAGGCGCCTTCCAGTTCTTGCCATATAACCACCTCCTCTCACAACTTGAAAGCTAACAGCCAATAGGACATCTCTGATGCTGTATTCTCTTATTATAGGGTGACATTGGTTGGTAAAATTGCATAGATTTCAAGTATGCATTTTTATAATGTATTATGTACATATTGTATTGTATGTTCATTCTCTTTTAAGTACTGACATGGCTAGATAAGGCCCACTCAGGATAGTCTTCCTTTTTAGGAACTCAAAGTCCACAAGTCATCTCATTGCTGGTGTGATAGCCCATTATATTCACAGCATACCCTCCCTCACTCTTTTAAGGGGTTGGTTAGAAAGGTGTGTAAACCAAGAAAACAGGAAGTTTAGAGGCCTTCTTAGATTTCTGTGTACCACACCCAGTTATCGACTGCTTTCACTTCACTCTTAAGTACCTGGATGTTAAGCTATTATGAAGATAAGGGTGGCATTTCCAAAGGTGGCATGCCCTGTTTGTTTTCTTGTCTAGTCTTCAGGGAGCAGGGTTATGTGTAAGTTTAGTGTAAGTAGGTGTCATATAAATAATCCACAAAGAGCCCTATCTACCAAATCATGGAGTTCTTCAGAAAGTTCAGTGTGAGTAGGTGTCATATATATAAGCCACAAAGAGCCCAAGAGCCTGTCTACCAAATCATAGAGTTTCTCAGGATATTTAGTTCGTTCATGTAGAAATGCAATATCCATGGACCTGCAGCCATGCTTTCATCAAAGCAAGTCAACATCTGATATTTAGGGATCTGGGTTGACTTTCATGTCCATTCATGGGTAAAACTTATCAATAATATGTGGAATATGAATAACAACAGATTGTGACAGTCCCCTTTTTGGAGCACTTGGGCACTTTTAAATCATCATCCCCTGCTTACTTCACCCACCCCCACCTCAGTCTCAATGCTCTACCCTATATCACTTTCATCTCCCTCCTTCCTAATAGAGATGAGCAGAGTCAGCACACTTCTTGAAGGCAGGGACCATTAAGCTGCACACAGCTATTTGAAAAGTGTAGAATTTATTATTAGAATGTAAGTTTCATGAGAACTGTCTTGAATACTGCCCAGCACAATGTCTATCACATAGATGTTGTATAAATATTGATAGAATAAATGATAAAAGTAAATGTACATTGTATTGAATAATAGTCTATGTTAATTCCTGTCTCATCCAGCACGACGTGAGCTGTGAGTGAACGAAAAGGGTGATGCAAAGTTAAGAAAGACAAGACAGTAGCCAAGAATAAATTATAAGCAGAGCCAAGGGACCCAGCCTCTTGGACTGGGCTCCCTGAATTGGACCAACGCATGGCTTTTATTGATGGATAGAATGAGGAAGTGAAAATTGTATGGGGAAGTAAAACCTTCCTCTCTCCAACATTTGTGATTGTCATGCCTTATGGCCGTTCAGAAAGTCCCCATTGTGTTCCAGCACATTTTGTGCCTTTACACAGGAGCGCTTGACCCCAGTGAATGGAGTCATTGTTATTATAAAAACATCTATTAAGGGAAGGAATGGCTGAGCTCATTCCTTGGATCTTAAACTGACCTATACGTGGGAAGCAAGGCAGCCAGAGGCCAAGAGATCAACCCCAGAGAGGGTGAGGGGCTGTGCCTCACCTCTGCAGAGCCCAAGCTCTCTCCTGATGGTCCCTTTGCAGCTGTGCCTGTCTTAGGTTGTTCCTCCCTTGAGGCATCTTAACCGTCACTAACTAATCAGCCATGCTCTGGAGCCATGGAGGGTGATGTGAGGTGTACGAGTGAAGGAGGGACAGTACCCCTGAGAGAGGGTCAGTTCTGTCTCCTAGATATTCTATGCTCCCGTGGCCTCCATGCCCAGCTCCTGCCTTAGGATGCCATGGGGAATGCATGGGGGGACAGACAGGTCTGCCGCTGTAAGGCAACAAATTCTAAGAGTAAAACAATGGATTTATTTTGTTCTTGGCAAGGAGGAACAAAATTCTCTTATCATTATTTCAATTACAAATTCTTCTTTCTAAATATGTTTATATTTGAGTTTTCTGCAGAATTTAAGAATTGATTTACTAATTTTTTGTTTTTAATTTACTTTATTTATTCAGAAATGTAATATTTCACACTTTATGCAAATTCAATATCTCTTAAGAATCATGACAATTTAAAACTGTCTTTAAGTATAGCAATTCACTACATATCCTCTTTTTTGCCTACTACATTGTGAATCCAAACAGTAAAATGGGAAGCTTTCTGTTTGTTTGCAAAATGCAAACAAGGTAGATTAATATTCATCTCATAACTTCCACTTTCTAGGAAGAACTTGGCAATTAAAATTTGATTAATTTATTTTTTCTTTTTGGAGGCAGCATTAATGAGATTATCACAAATTCTGTAAAAACCTGACATACTAGGATATAAGTGTAGGCTATTATATGATGATTTAGCCACAATTTTTACATTTTAATTTTACACACAGGAACAAAGTTATGATTGGGTGGCTTAACACAGCAAAAGTAAAGCTTGTAACAAAAACATACACTGCCACGCTAAAGCATCTAACAAATCGTAGAGAACTACAATTAAATTTAACCACAGGAACATAGAAAAACCATGGCTTTAAAACATTTCTCCATTTCTCATATATCCTATCATTTATTTTTACTGTTGTGCTTGCTAAAATGAAATTTATTCTCAGGTTTGATCGATGCTGGCATATCTACTCTTGCCATGATGGAAACTAAATAAAACGTAAACCTTTATGAATGTTTTTCAGTCACCAAACAATGATGGCCAAATCTCAAATCTATTTAGAGCAGTAGATAGTTTCATGTGCCTGATAAATGTCATGTGTGAATAGAATTTTTTAACAATTACTTTTCAAAAGAAACACTATTTTTTACATTTGAGAACAAACATAATTTATGAAGAAAATAACAACTAGATTACAAGATACTTAAGCTATAATTTTAAATGTCACCCACTCCTCCCCAATGGTTTTGTTCTTTGTTTTTAATTCTATGGTTTTGCTACAGGTCAACCAAATTACTAAACAGTTTAACTAGAAAATCAGTAAAATGCCTCCTGAGTGTCATTTAATGAAAAAAGAATTTGATCTAAAAATAGAAATCAAATGCAATCTCACAGAAGGACCAAATCAATGTATTATTAGATTATTTCAAAGAAAAATATTTTAATTGAATTAAAAATCCGAGACTAGGAATAAGGAGTTGATGGTAGTACCTATTCTGCCACAGAGGAACCATGTAATCCTTGGCAAACCATCTCACAAACTCAGGTTTTCTCAAAACTAAAAGAGGGATTCTACAATTGCACCCTCACATGATGGTATCAAAATTAATTAAGGCAAAAAAATAACAGAACTTTAAAAAACAAACCAATGTTTTATGCTTGTTGTTTGCCTCAGACCAGTCAGTGCACATGGTTATTTCAACTAAATACCAGTGTTCACCAACATCTTCAGCAGGAGAGATCTATCTAGTGGAACATCCAGGAATTATGGTTTTTTAATGTCATTGAATTTCATGTCACTCAAAGGATACATAGCAATTGTATTTTAACAAGAAAATAAAATGTTACTTTCTGTACTGTGTTTCTTTGTTTCTTTGGTAGTTCATACATGTTTTCAAATATTGCAATGATTTCATAATAAGATTGTCTAACAAAAAATCTTTCAAAGAGTAGTTGAAAATTCATTTTGCTCTTAATCTTTTTTAACTGTATATACACGTGTAAGAATAACAATAAGTTATAAATAAAACAATCTTTTCTGTGTGACATGTTAATGTGCATAGCTTATGGAAAAGAAGGCTTAGTCAAGAATAACACTGTTACCCTTTTTATTATTGCTAAATTTATTGGGGTGACATTGATTAGTAAAAATTATATAGGTTCCAGGTGTACAATTCTACATTACATCTATGTGTTGTATCATGTGTTTATCACCCAGAGTCAATTCTCTTTCCATCACCAAATGTGTCCCTGTCCCTTCTCCTGCATCTCCCTCCCCAGTTAACCTCAGGTAACTACTAAGTTATTGACAGTGTCCATGAGTTTTGTTTCTTTGTTGCTTTCAATTTTATGTTAAAAATCAAACTAAGTTTCTTCATCCATTTCCCTTATTTTACCCACTCTCCCATCCCTCCTCCCATCTTAAAGAAGTCCCTCTAACATTCTTTGTAGTTCTGGTTTGGTGGTGATGAATTCCTTTAGCTTTTCCTTATCTGAGAAGCTCTTCATCTGTCCTTCAATTTTGAATGCTAGTGTTGCTGGATACATTATTCTTGGTTGTAGATCCTTGGTTTTCATCATGTTGAATATTTCCTGTCAATCCCTTCTGGCCTGCAAAGTTTCTGGTAAGAAATCAACCGAGAGTTGATTGAGTGTCCCTTTATAAGTTACTACTTGCATTTTTCTTGCTGTTTTTAAAATTTTCTCTTTTTCTTGAACTTTTGCCATTTTAATTATGTTGTGTCTTGGTGTGTTTTTGTTTGAGTTCATCTCATTTGGGATTCTCTGTGCATCCTGTACTTGTATGTCTATTTCCTTCACCAGGTTAGGAAATTTTTCAGTCATTATTTCTTCAAGTAATATCTTGATCCCTTGCTTTTCCTCTGTCCCTTCTGGTACACCTATTATTCAAATATTTTTACATTTAATATTGTCCCAGAGAAATCTCAACCCATCCTCGTTGTTTTGGGTCTAAGTTTCTATCTGTTCTGGTTGGGTGTTTTCTGCTGGCTTTTCCTGCAAATCACTGTTTTGCACTTCTATTTTATCTAGTTTGGTGACTTTTATTTCATTCTTCATTTCAGTTAATGTGGTCATTATCTCTGGTCCTTTATAATGGTTTGTAAGTCTTTAATGTTTGTTATTTCTCTGTTGATAATATCATTCAGTTTCTTAAGCATTTTTATAATCATTGCCTTGAGCTCTGTTTTTGATGGGTCCCCCATCTCCTTATTCTGAGCTCCCTTTCTCTGGTTTCTCATTTTGGCAGCCTCTCTGGACTCTCGCTGCTGCAGTTTCTTTGGTGTTCGATGCTGATACTGGATGGTCAGAGGTCTGTGTGGAAAGGGTGTTATGGCTTTGTTTTCTTCCTGCAGCTCCAGGGGTCGTGCAGGGAGTTTGGGTATGATTGCGCCTTTCTGTTCTCAGTTTGCCCCGTGTATGGATTCTGCCCTGAGCCTTGGGGTCAGCTGTCCTGTATGCTGGTCTTACAGATTGTCCTGGTCTTGGGCCAAGAAATGCGTGCACGGCCCTCTCTCTTTCTCCTTCCCAGCTGGAGCATTCATGCTGCGGCTCCTCACCACCCAGCTGCTGCCCGTCCTCTGGGAACTGGAGTGAAGTCAGGCTACTGTGGTTTGCAGACTGATCTGCACCTCCTGGGGCCAAAGTGAGTCTGGTTGGGGTATCTCACACCCCGACCTCCTGGCCTCCTTTCCTCTGTCCCATGGACCCAGTGCGGTTCGGAGGAGTGCTTTCCTGCCACCTTCTTCCTCCTCCCTCCCGCAGCAGTTGAGTTCCAAGCAGGAACCTGTGTAGATGTGTCCCCACTCTTCTCCTTTTATTTCTCCTTTGATTAACCCTCTGCCCGCCTGCAGGTACCTTAATGCCACAAGTGAGTTTCTTAGCTGTGATTGTGCATTGTGTAGAGGGTCCTTGGTTGAAGTACAAGTGTTTTATTAGTTGTAATCTCCAGAGTAGTTTTCCAGAGGTCCCTCTCATGCTGCCATTTTTGCCACTGGCCTACTGTTACCTTTTGTTAATTAACTCCTTCTAAATGCCTATTCCATTGCTGTTGTAAGATGGCAATATTTGTGCTATCCTCAGTGCCTGGTTCAAAAATTATATATAAATTACAGCAAAAAAAAAACCAGTTTTAGTTCTTCCATAGTTTTTTATCCAGGTATAATTTTTAAGCAAGAAAAAAAATGCAATTGTATAGCTTCCCTCTTCTGTGTTTTCTCTCTTTTTCTCTATGGATTTAAGCTGTGTAATGATCCCTTTTATCAATAATCTATTCCATTATCACATAGCAATATGAGAAGTGAGTGGCTTCTTACGGCTAAAATAGATAAATGTGCAAACCATGTTTTTGAAGGCTAAGAAATAATGTTTTTCTACACATACAGTTCAATCAGTTCACTTGAACACTGCAGGATATTTATAGTGATTTTCTGTAATTATGAATAGTGCAATTATGATATACCCTCAAGGCAAGGTATCTTTCAAAAATATTTCATTTCCCTATTCTTATACTTTTGGTGGTGGGGGTGGGGGGTGGGGTCAAACTCAGTTCCGTCTTCTGTGCTAAGGTTTAAAACAAGAAAATCCTTAGGTTAGAGAATCTCATTCAAGATTGTATACAAATCCATTTTGCTGTTTTACCATAATTTTTGCTACAGAATCATTCATCTATTTGCAAACAATTTCTTATTTTATTATTTTTTATTTTATAACAGAAGTCATCTTTCTGCTTCCAGTCTTAACAAGTCTTTTTTTAATTATCAGGATTATTTTTGTGTTGATGCAAGATACTTGGTTATAAAAATAATATGAAGAAAAGAATTACATTAGCATTTCATTATTTAAAACCTCTGGCCTACCCAGAACAATTGAAATTGTTAACTGTTGTTAAATACGACAGCTGTCCAGAAAGTATCCAGCCATGTAATATGAAAAATAGAGGCAATTATGGCTGGATTTTTTCCAGACAGCCCTCGTATACCTCTGATGCTATAAATATCTCTGTTCAAATACTAAGCAATTTTAACTTCTCAGTTTGAGTAAACAATACCAGTATTTCTAAGAATATGTCATGGTGACTTCTGATCTGGTCATTTTAGTTAATATAATGGTCATTATTTATGGGATTATAATAAGTATTGCGTATCTCTTTGTAGAGAGGGGCAGTCTCACAACCTCTAGTTATATTTTTATATCACTACAGGATAACTGCTTCATCCCTTGAGATTTCACTCATAGATCCCAACATAAATTTTTGTAGACCAAACCATTAAAAGTATGCTTTCCACATTTGGAAAAAAACATCTGGCTGTTTTGATGGATGCTATTTACAGACAAATGGACAAAAACTTTGTTTGTATTAGAGATTATATTTAAGTTGAATGGTTCTAAATTAGTGTAGCTTTAAGATGCATGAGCACCCTGCTGTTAACATCCTTGGTAAGCACAGGCAGTCTAAATTGCTGCTCCCTTGGTGAGATTTCAGGCTTTATAAGCTCTTTTAACTTTCAGCTTACTCGAACTAAATTTCTCTGTTGAGTTACCTCCATAAATTTAATGAAAGCACTTAGTCATTGTCTACAAATATGAAAAACATTTTATGAGAACATTTTAAAGTTTCATTTAATAATGTTTTTCATGAATTTGGTCAAACTGACTTTAGCCTTTAGAATCTGTATTATGCAGTAGCAACAATGTAAGGGTTTTTAAATTGTAATCTTGTCATTTTGCACTTTAGATAACTTTTTTGAGCCTTGATTTTTTTCAAGTGTACAATGTGATTGTAAAGCTAACTTTTTATGTTGGTTATAAAGATAAAAATGTATGTAAACACACACACAGAGAGAAAATGTATAATGGCTTCATTAAAACTTAACCTATGGCTGTCCTCTGAAGTAACAAATCTACTCATTGATTTCCTCACTTTAATCCTCATTTTATCTTTCCTGTAAACCACTAGAGTTATTTGCATGTAACAGAGGTCCTTGTTTGAGTTTGGAGTACCCTGGATGTGACTGGATACTTAGCACATCAGGGTCATTAAGATTATTCTAGAGGATACGTCATGAGGAAATAATTTTTTAAGGGATGAATTGTTTCCACTCAAAATTTATGTATTAAACCCTAACTCCCCCCCACCCCACCCTGCACACACACCAGTACCTCAGAATGTAAATGTATTTGGAGACAGGGCCTTTAAAGAGATAATTAAGGTAAAATGAGGTCATATGGATTGGCCTTATTCCAATATGATTGGTGCCCTTATAAAAAGAGGATTTTAGAATGCAAACAGTACCAACAGAGAGATAGCCCTGTGAGGATATAGCTAGAAGATGGCCATCTGCAAACCAAAAGGAGAGATGGTAGAAATCAAATCTAGTGACACTTTGATATTGGACTTCTAGTGCCCAGAACTGTGTGAAAATCAATTTTGATTTTTTACATCACCAACTCTGAGGTATTTTGTTATGTCAACCCCTACAACTATATATTGAAGCCAAGAGATTTGGTTTAAGATTGATTACTCGATATCTGAAGGAAGGGAGGATTCTCAGTACATCCTGGTGTCTATAACTCGGAGTGATAGATACTGCCAAGTTCTCATAGAATTATGACCAATGTTCATTGATTGCATTGAAAAATAAAAGTGAATATAAATTTATGTTTTTTACATTTTGTGCAAACAATTGACAGCTTTTTAATATATAAAGAAGACCCCTAAGCAGAATTCAGGACACCACATGGATCCCCACACTGTACGATGAAGAAATACAAGCATACAACTAGAGTAAGGGATAAATTGAGAAGCATCAAAATAAGAGACAAAGAGAATATCAAGTATTTTATTTGTAGATTTTTAATAAATTTGTTAGTTCTGCTATCCCAGAGAGCACAATTATGTATAATTACTTATGTTGAGGATGGATTATTTTCTGACATAAAACTTGAGTTAGTCAAAAAGCATGTCTACAGAGTTGGTAATGAGGAACAATGTAGTTATTAAAATGTATCTGTAGCCAATTTGGCAATGATTTGATTTTGACTTAACTATCAATCCAGAATATACTTAGAAATAAATGATCCTAATAAATTGACATAGATGAACAGCCTGATGAAATAAAATTGTCAAATACTAGCTTTATTCTCCACTCAAGACAAGACAGAAATGCCTTTTTTTAAATGGGCAGTATGTTTGTTTGGAAAAGCACAGGGTCTCTGAAGCCAAGTAAATAGCATGAGGCTATTGGGTACAATAAAATATAAATAAACAAGCAGGGCTAGTCAAGAACAAATGTGTGAATTAAAAAAGTTTTCTCATTTTAAATGTTAAAGCTGTCTTTTCTCTCTTATTGCCATTTTGGTGACATTCCACTTCCATTTGTCATTGCTCAGTGCCTAGTGTTCAGTTTTCATTTATTAAATTTTTCATTCATTTATTCATTCAACAAGTAGTTTATTGAGCCCATTCTATGTATCAGGCACTCTCACAATTCTAAGTTCTAGGATTTTTGAAATAGCACAGAAAGAGGAATAGAGCTAAACTGGCCTTGCTGGGACTAGAACATTCTAGATTCATTTCTATCTCAGGGCATTTATACTTGTTGATGTTTTTGCCTGGACCACCCTGTCTCCACATCTTCACATTGCATTTTTCATTCCTTTCCCCATATTATTTTGAATGCTCTGATGGCTAAGGACTCTAGAGGTCTCCAAAGAGAAAAAGATGAGTTTCATTGAGGAATTATAGTTTAAGGGTTTAAAAGACCTTGTGAAATAGAACTAATCTCAGTGAAAGTAGTTGCTCCCTACTCTTCATTTTCACTATTATTGTGACTAACTTACTTTCCCAACTCTCCTTCCACTACTACAGGTATTACTGAAAGCAATATAATAACAGTGCTTAAGAATATGGAGTCCAGGGCCAAAGGGTTGGATTCTATGAGCAACATGATCTTGAATAAATTTTTAAATCTTTCTGTACTTCAGTTTTCCACATGTGTAGAATTTGAAAGGATCTTATGATATCTGTAGGAGTGTTGTGATAATTGAATGAGATGATATATAAAATGATTTTGTACAGTGTCTGCATGTAGAGGTCTATGCTATTATTCTAATTAGCAATTCATTTCTCTCTCTTTTGATCCACTTGTGTTTTCATTTTATTTGCTGTCACTTCTGCCTCACACATTGTACTTACTACCTTCTAGGTATATTTTTAGCTTTTTGCCCACTCCTACCCTGTCCTACTGCTTATATGCCTTCATTCATCCTTCAAAATGATTTTTTTTAATCATTATAACTCATATTTGTCCAAGCTTCTCATTTATGAGAAATGAGGCTACTCCTAATTGCCCCAGTCCACTCCTGGACTCATGACAACTGTGACTCAGGAATCAAAGACACACAACCTCCCATCATAAAGGGTACTTCAGCACTAAGATCCTAATAAACTCTTCTCCAATGTATCCACCGCTGGTGAATGACACACATTGCCAGAAGTCTACATTTACAAGTGTTGACTTCTATTACTGAGGGGATATTAGAGATGTTGGAAATGCTCCTAGAAAGAGGTGTCAGAAAACTAAGAGAACAAATAAGTAAACAGGAAATAGTCTAAAATGAAACAAAATGGGAAATCTGCTTATTTTTTTCCTCAGAAAAAGTAAGTTATGTTTTCACAGCTGGAGGCTAAAAACAGCTGCATTATCTATAGACCATTGAATAGAGATCAGCCATTAATATTTTACTCATGTGCACACTTCATTTCGATGCAATTTTCCTGTATAACCAGCCAGAATCATTTGCAAGATATTGAACAAAAATGATGGAAATACCCAGCTGCATCTGTTCATCATTTGGCTAACCATATTTTTGCATAAATTTAACATGGGCTAAAGCTACCACCATCATTTCCCTCATCCTTTTTCATCGCTGTTCAAATCTGCATGCCAAAATTTATTATTGTTCAGGCATCCAATCACACTACCATCCTGGCCATCAAGTCCAAAGCAGTGAAAAACAGAGATGTTGTTGTTTTCTAGAACTGCAGGCACGTACAATCTTTCCCTGAGACAACAACCAGTGGTTGTTGCAATGACAAACAGCTTTAATAATGAAAACAGACTCTTGGTTTTACCTACATAGATGTAGTTTAATTTTCTTCTTCCTTATTAGAATCCTCAGTAGTTCTTGCCTCCTTCACCCTGCCTCAGTTATAAAAATGAGTCGGCAAGCACAGTACTTCTATTCATTCTCAGTTTAATATACAATTTCTCAAATACACAAAGGGGTGAAATGGTTGCTGAAAACATTGGCTGGTAATGATGACAGTAGAATCTAATTCTCCTAGGTGCTCACTTAATACTTATCTCTCTGTTGGAGAGTGTAATACGGTTAGGATTATTGAAGCTGACAGAGCACCAAGCTCAGATTAATTACATTATAGAATTCAGAAAGAATTAGAAAAAGCAACAATACTGCCTATGGCAAGTGCATATATTTTTTATGGTTCTCTAAGAACTCTCAGTATAATATAATACAAATGAGTGAAGGGTGGCTATGGAATTGAATTGTAGATTTTGTGATACAGATTCTGAAAGATTAATCTGAAAGCAAGCACTATCACAAATTCAAAGAAAATAAAGTGGAATATCTTAAGGGAAGAGTAATTGAAGGGTAAATGAAGGGTACTACTATATATGAATCTCCTACTAAGTTCCAAGAAATTTATATTCATTACAACATTTTATTCTTATAAACAGGAAAAATAGGTATTGTCTTTTTTAAAATGGAAACTGAAGTTGAAATGAGTTAAGAAACTTTCCCAAATCTTATTATCTAGTGAGTTCTCAACTAGCACTTGAATTTATCAGATTCCAATCTCTTTTCTCTTTAACATAGGGAATACCAGAGCATAGTGCTTGAAAGTTGTTGCCATGTTGGATGAAGAAACATTTATATAGGAAAAACTCATATGGCTAATAAATACATATTGAGTGCCTTCTTAAATAATGCTGAGGACTTCATATATGTTTATTTGATTAAAATAAAAGAAATTTTAAGAAATTAGTGTCACTTAAAATTAGTTTGGGACAATGTGACATATAACTCTAAAATATTAAAGAATGATATAAGGGGCCTACACCATTACACTTATCAAAAACTGGAAATATGTCACTACTGCAAGTTTGAAATTTAAAATACACCAGGATATGGAATAAAATAAATGAAAAAGCCTTCTTGGCAGCTATAACAGGTATTACAAAGTAGTTTACACAATGTACTTGAAACTGGATATCAAATGGGACTATTCATATAGTCCAGATTGACAGGGATTGACTGTGGCTGCAAAGTTCAAGACAAAGGGTAATAAGTGCAGGTCTGCTTATAAAGAGAGGCGCTCACACATTCCAGAGGACTCACTAAGAGGTGGCCAACCTGGTCATTATCTGTACCCATTCACAGTCTCCAGGTGATAGAAAAAATTGCTAGAGACTCATTAGAGATAGAAATTTCTCTGGCATTATCCCTCTTCCCTCTCCCAGAGAGGCAAGAAGAAGAACCTTCTTCTAGCACCCCAAGACTACTATAGAATTTGGAGTTGTCTGTTACAGAGACACAGCTGATTTAAATAAACTTTTAAGGAAAGAAGTAAAGTGTTCTTAAAGAAACACTTGTCATATGTTCCTGTAAGTTTATAAGACAAGAAAGCGTGAGTGCCTTACCTTCTCTGGAAGAATCCCCAAATCAAAAGTTGACTAAGTGAACATTGGGGTACAAATGTCTTGGTGAACTAAGGTTTTCAAATTTGGGGGATAGGTACCCAGAAGGGGGATTGCTGGGTCATATTCTAAATCTATTCTTATTTTTTTCAGGAACCACCATATTGTCTTCCATAGTGGTTGTACCAGTTTGCACTCCCACCAGCAGTGTACCAGAGTTCCTTTTTCTCCACATCCTCTCCAGCACTTGTTCCTTGTCTTGTTAATAATAGCCATCCTAAGAGGTGTGAGGTGGTATCTTGGTCCACGAAGGTGTATGTACCCCCATGTTCGTCACAGCACTATTCATGGTGGTCAAGCCATGAAAACAGCCAGAGTGTCCTTTGATAGATGACTGGATAAAGAAGCTGTGGTGCATATACACAATGGAATATTTCTCAGCTATGAGAAAAGATGAACTATTGCCATTTATGATAACATGGATGGACCTTGAGATCATCATGCTTAGTGAAGTAAGCCAGACAGAAAACACCAAGAACCATACGATTTCACTCATTTGTGGAACACAAAGCTGAACATAACAAAGAAACAAAACCTCATGGACATCATCAATAGTTTAGAGGTTAGTGGTGATCTGAGGATATGGGAGAGTGGGGGTGGGAAAGAGGGTAGAGTCTCAAATATATGGTAATGAACACATAACACAACACACGTACAATGTATTGTAGAATTGTGCACCTGGAACTTATGTAAGTTTTACTAACCAATGTCACTCCAATAAATTCAGCAATTAAAAAAAGCCGACTGAGTGAACCCTTAAAGAAAAGTAAGGCAAGAGGGTGAAAAGACGGGAGTGTTAGCAGACTTCAACTTCCTCTGTTTTGTGGGATGAAGATTTGTAAGTTTCGCAGTGCTCCCCCCCAAAAAACCAAGGAAGTTGCCAATAGGGGTGGCCTCCCAGGACAAGAGAACCCTTACCTGTAAAACCAGGGCAGGAGCGCATGAGAGTGATGTGAGATCTGAAAAATAAATTTCCATTTCCCCACAAAAATACAACCTGGTGTGTTGTTGGTGTTTACCAAAGAAACTCCTACTATATAGAAATATTTTATATGTGGACACCTGCTAAAACTAAGTGAGAGCCACAAATAAGAAGTTATTGGGGCAGGAATGAGAGAAGAAGCATTTGAAATAAAGAGTGAAATAACAGATCAGGCTCCATCCCCCACCCCTATTCCTTCGGGCCATTAGCACACAGTTAGGCCTCAGTTGTTGAAAGGTGAAAGCTTTAAACAGAATGCAAAATTTAAGTTGTGATTTATTGAATCAAACACTTTAGAACTCAAAATTATAGTATATCCCTGAAATGGCTGGAAAGGGGACTTTAAAATAGTGTAGTTAAGGCAATGAAGAAATAAAACAAAGCTGCTTTTATAGTCCAGTCTGTTACATAAATTGGTTACATGCAAGTATGCATGAGAGCCCCTTATGCCTTCACTTATAGAACATTTACTCTGATTTGCGAAGAAATTCATCATTTTCACAATATTTATCTTTTTTTAGACTATGACTACATTAGACAGCAGGGGAAGGGTTGTTACTAGCGGGTCCTATAGCAGCAGTGATCAATGACAGCTGTCAGCCTCTAAGCAAGGGAGGAAACAGCAACACTGTAAAAGGCAGCCTTAAGAGCTCTAAAATCAGATTAGTGGTCACTGTTTGCACTGGACCAAACACCCCACACACTCCTCCCCAAACCCCACCCGCCAATGCACCCCCCTTTCACACGCACACAATCCAGTGGTTTCTGAGAAAGTCAGATTCAATTGTTCTATGGTGAAATCCAGGAATGTTAGTCACTTTCAAAGTGGTTTTGCCAATTTTGAAGGGGAAACAAATGTGTTAGAGACTTCCAGTTAATAATGCTGTTAGTAATGATGTTCTAATGCCCCATGTATCTCGGATTTCAGTGCCTTGTAATCAGGTTTAAGAAAAGCATAATACATTTTAAATGATGTCCATTCAAAATTAATTTTAAGAGTTTGCTGCTCATAGATGCTTATCTTCAGCTTTTCAGAAAACTAAGTAGATCAGAATGATGTAGTTCATATATATATCTATACACATATATATATACATATATCAAGTAGCCAAGATTTTCCTGGATGAATGTAGTTAAGTGCTATTAAAGTCTCATGAAATTAAAACGAGGGTGATTCAAGGTAAGGCCTGGCACGCTGATGGTGGGACTGCTTTAGGAGCTTGGATTTAATTCCTGGACTTGAAGACTAAGTAAATGAAGAGATTTTGTAAACATTACCCAGCACACAACAAAGTACAGAATGGTTTCAAAGGAAAGTAATTGCCCATTCAGTCCTCTGGGTGGGTTAAACTGTTGTGAAAGAAGAATTTTGCTCTGAGCGTGGTCCTGCGAAGGAATACAGGCTGAGTTTATTTACGACATTGCTTAACAGCTACATTACACAGAAGATAAACTAGAGAAACTGCGTGGTTATATTTGCCATATACAATCAAATGTTCTGCACAATTGATATATCCAATAAAATCATGAGATGCTACATGGACTGTACAAAATAACCGAATGAGGGCATTTTACTTGGAAGAAGTCCAGGAGAGAGCATATGAAATAATTTATTGCATTGCCTGAATCCCGATCAAAGAGGTCTGAGGGGAAAAAAGGAAAGAAAGAAAGAAAAAACACAAGAAAGAAAAATATGAGGAAACCACTGATAGCAAATCACAGAAGACAAAGACTTCTGGCCTGAGGGTTGCAACTTTTATTCATTGAACATTCCTGTTTCAGAGAGCTCAGTGCAGAATAAATATCAAAAACATTGACTGAGGCTGAATATTAGAAAAACCATTCCCTCAATTTAATAAATTAAACTCTTTTCACTAAACTGAGAAGTTGAAGTGGCACTTAATAAATACATGTGATTTGAAGTGAGTACTTGCTTTTTTTTTTTTTTAGGATTCTTTTCCATAACAGAAAATAAAGATTGTTTAAATCTCACAAGCCATGATTGCTTTCTTTCTTTATTTATTTTTTGGGGTGGTTCCCTGGCTGGGAATTGAACACAGGCTGCAGCATTGAGAGCCCCAAAGCCTAGCCACTACACCACCAACTCCCACCATCATTGCTTTTTGTAGGACAATATTTTTCATATATAAGTAAAATTAGAGAAAAAATTAAATTTATTATTATGCCTAATACGAACTTTCACTAGAGCATCCTCCTCTTTCTAACCAAAACAGAGTTTTGTGTTTTTCTATTTTTCTGTCAAATAATAATCTTAAGTGACTTACTCTACTGACTTTGTTTGTCCCTTCTGGGTAAAATTTCCCAAAGATTAATAAAATCTAAAAGTCGTCTTCTCTCTGATCATTCTATGGTTCTTTTGGTGCAGCCTCTTCTATGGTACCTTTTGCCTCATATTATATTTTAGTTTCTTTACACAAATATTTATTGACTATTTTCTATGTCCAGGCTCTGTCATAGATCACCAAGTAGAGGCTAGAGAACACCTGCTATGTTGGAACTTACAAACAATTAGGTAAAACAGACACAAAGCTGCAATTTCTTGGGGGGTAAGGTGGGAAGGAACAAAAACAAAACAAAGACAAAAAATTCCTCCACTTTCTGTCCCACACGGTCTCCATTCCTATTCCTCTAACCAGAATGAGAGGGCTTCTTTAGAAACCATTTCTGTCAGCAATGGGTGTGTACTTCCTGGTTTCAGGATGATTTTGATTCTAGAGATAGAGATAACAGAGAAAAAGAAAACAAGACCTGTAGGGAGTGCGTGAGCCAGAAGCCAGGTCCTTGGAGTAAACAGGTTTTAGCAAAGATACCTGTGTGCTTGGAGTCCACAGTTCAAGGATTTTGCAAGGCAGCCAGAGCTGGGTGCACAAGGACACTGCTCGGGATGTGGTTTCTGGCTTGGGTGGAAAAATCTGACATTGGGAGCAAGGTTGTTTGGTCTCTGCAAATGATTTGAGACATAACTATGGCCTGCCTGCCTTGAAGAGAATAATAATAATATAATCAGTAATGCCTTAGCAACATGCACCAAAATATTGATTAAATGCAGGTGTCCATAACTATATGTCCTGGTTAAGATGTACCTTCCAGTCTCACTTTACTGATTTACCCTTATGATCTCATTTGTTTTGCCCACCCTATAAAATAAACTCGCTGCAGCCAGTTGGGGTCTCTGTGTCTCCATCAGAGCGCAGAGAACCACCCGGTCCCAGCTTTTCTGTCTATGTCTGTGTCTGTGTGTTTATTTCTTCATTCCCCATCGCCTCCCCTCAGGTTCACCTGTTCACCCGCGCAGGTCGTGGCAAAGACCAAAACAGGAAACTTAGCACCAGTCATAAGTACTTTGAGCTCCCAGTCCACTTGCTAACATTTCTTTGGCGCAGTCCACAACTTCATGAATATTGTATAGGAGTTTTAGTTGTATTCAGTGGAAGTCAGCATTGCATGTCCTTATTTTATCTTAAATGGGAACCCAAATCCCCAGTGAAAAAACTTCTATAGTTCTTCAAGGACACATCTCTGCACAAATCCCTCCGAGCAGTGTCCAGACATTCCTTCTGCAGAGAGATGTTAATGATGACATCCTTGGATCTCATCTCTGAAAAGAATCCACAATTTTAGAAATGAAAGAGCTGATTAGTTCTCCTTGGAGTTTCTTTTCTAGAAAAATTCAAATTCCAGAACATCTGGAGCATCACAGCTGTCTCAGATCATCTTCTTTCTTGGTGCCCACAGTTGTCCTGATGTACTCTTCCTGATGATAATTGTTTTGTTCCTCACCATGTGGAGTCCAACCATGAGGACAACCCAACTCATTTTGTGTTGAAAATGACCTAACAGCCTATTCCATAGATGTAGCATAATTTATTTACATTTTTGGGCCCAAGTAGATGAGCAATGAGTTGTCTCTAGTGCTTCCAGACATCTAGTTTTAGAACAGCTTCATTCAACAATTCTGTATACATCATTTCATATACTCATATGTTCTCATTATGTGTTGAATAAAAGTCCTAAAATGGAATGTAATTTTACACACTTAAAAAATTAAAGGGTGATGTGTCATTATTTTCATTTTCTTCAGTTACTCTAATAATATTTTTCGAGACTCTTAATTTTCTTTCTCATTACATTCTCTATTCAGAGCTGTTATCATTTATAAAACTGTTACAATAGTTTATGTTCTTCTCTAGTCATTCTGCTACTGGAGAATGGGTCCTTCTTGCTGCAGTGTCCAGGTTGTTTGTGCCTCGAGCAAAGAACTGAACAAGACACACACCAAAGTGTAAAGGTGGAACAAAGAAGCAGTTTATTAAAAGGAAAATGAGGTGAAATAAAGAGAAAGTTTATTGAAAGGGAAAGTACACTCCCAAAAGGTGGGAGCGGGCTTGAGCCAGCAAGTGGCTCAAAAGCCCCAATTAACAAGGCTTCGGTAGCTTTATTCTCTTTGGCCTGTCGGAGAGCCCTGCCTCATCCAGGCAGAGAACTTCTTGCTTAGCACCTGTGGGATAAGGGGAATTATGTCAACTTTTCTTACTGTACAGGCGTATCAGACAAGTTGGTCATGCCATATGTGTGAGGCACGTGAAGCATGTGAGATGTGTTAGGAGGAGTCTGGATGGAAATTGAATTTGTCTTTGCAGCTGGCTAAGCAGACAAGCTTGTGTCCTAAGGTCAGGGCTGCTGTTTCAATAGCTATATCAACTCTTTGATTTTGCAGCTTGCCAAGTTCAGCTAAACTTGGTTCTTGTTAACTCTTTCCTCGTCTCTCACTGCTGACCTCAATTCTTCTAGACCAGAGCTGTGCAACATACTAACAGTATGTAATGAACATACGCTCTTTGATGATTGAAATGTTTATACGTTGTCCAATATTTATATGAAAGCCACCAGTCACAAATAGCTACTAAATACTTGAAATGTGGCTACTGTGATAGAGAAACTGAACTTTAAATTTTATTTAATATTAACTAGTTTAAATTTAAAATGTGTTTGATAGCTACCATATTGGACAGCATAGTTCTACCCTAAGGGTCCTTAAGAGTAGTACTGTTGTCTTTCATTTCTTTATCTCTAGCACCTAAGATAGTTAGTGCAGTCTAGGACCTGCTATAATAACAAATCAGCCTCAATGTTTCAGTGTCTTAATATTACAAAGTTTATTTCTTGTTCATCATGCATGATCAGTGAGTCTTTGCACCCCATCATTATTCAAGGTCCCAGGCTAATAGAAATTTCAATATCTCATAGCTTCATTATTTGGAATACAAGACTTTTAGGGTTCCCATAGTGGGATAAAGTGTGCATGGAAATTTAAACCACCTCTTGTATGCTACAATAAAAACCTACTTGTTAAGACAGCTCACATGGATCCACCTGAATGCCAGGAGGCAGGAAAATGTGGGGGAATACATTGTTATTAAGTGATTAGTAATTATTTTTGCTACACAAAGTGTCTGACACATAATACTCTATAAGAGAAGATTGTGATTGGCAGACAAGAGAAGAACATTCCAGAGAAATGAAAAAGCAGTGCTACTGAGATAAGAAATTTAAAAAAATCTATTTGGGGAATATTGATAAGTATAAATTTTGTGAAGATAGGGAGATAAAAATGGTAGATGCTTGGTTAAGAAGTTTAAAATGTACTTGGAAGTCAACCACCAACAAAAGGTTTTTTCTGGGATATCAAATCATCAGACTTTTAAAAATGTTTAAATTACGTTTAATATGACATTGGGAAAAGGGAAAGTGTCTTCTTTTTCCAAGACAACAAAATATAAAGATAATGTGGATGAAATTAGAAGAAATTTTGAGAGCACCAACAAATATGGAAGTAGAGATGCAACAATATCCATAACACAACTAATATATTGCCCTTTACAATATTCCAGAGACTGCTCTCAATAGTTTACATCTCATGTTTCATTAAAGCCCACAAGAAATATATGTGACACATACTATAAATTGTCTTCAATTTAGAGATGAGAAAACCAAAGGGTTAACAGAATACTTAAAGAACTTACCAAAGGTTGTACAGCTCATAAGTGGTAATTACTTTGGTCTACTTTTGGAGATACAGAATCTATTGAGGAACAAAGACAAAGTACAGACGTTTGGAGCGAGGCTTTGGACTATAGAAAACACATGAATAGTCACCCTAAGGAATACAATAATGTAGTAAGCCCTCTTAGGTTTAGTAAGAACTATGTCCTGTCACCCAATTTCCACCACCAGTCAATAATTGGTAAAGAATATTCAGCAAAGATAAAAAAGAATCTAAACAAAGACCTAGCTGAGGTAACTATTGTCTTGTTCTATTGGGGTTAATTCTTCTTTGTAGAAATTTCAATGCCTTCTCTCTCTCTCTCTCTCTCTCTCTCTCTCTCTCTCTCTCTCTCTCTCTCTTTCTCTCTCCCTCATTTTACTCATCTTAGGTAATGACCAACTCCATAGGAAATTGTGTCAGAAGTAACTTTCTTTCAAGTATTTACTTATGTTGAGTAGTTGCTCTAATTGTTATTAATACAAAATTTGATTGGGAAAAATTTTTGCTTTTAAGATGGAAAGTCATTTGTATCTTGTCAAAATTTGGGTTCCACAACTGTCTGTTCATCATTATCATGGATAACTAGAAGTTAAGGAAATGTTCAATATATAAAATTATATAATTCTGGTATACTTAAGATCAAGTATATTCTTTCTTTTTACATTATTGGTAATATTTACTCATAGCATTATTTATAAAAACATTTATGAGGCAAATGAAATGCTGGTTACTGAAAAGGTATAGGCTATACCATTTAGTTGCTCTACAAAATCAATGAGAACTCAGCAAAAAAAAATGTCTCTGGCAGTGCAAACTGACACAGTTGCACACTGATTGTCAACTGGGTGGCAGTACATTTTGTTGAGAACAAATGACATCTGTAGGAAATGAAATAAGACAAGGCAACAACTTTGCAAGTGTCATTCAAGTTTTCATTCATTTCCTAATGTCATGTTTTTGAAATTGCATTATGTTCTCGTTCCTGCTCAATGTTGCTACTTTGGAAATAGAAATTGAAAATTAAAGAACATTTTGAAATGTTACCTCAATTGAGAGAAGAAGTTGTCATTATTCTTATGGTAAGCATCACTATCAATGCATTTGATTCTTTGATGAGCCAGGTACAAAAGAAAGGCATTTGAAGGGACATTACAACATCTTTGTTGTTCTCATAGAGAAAGCGTTCTTCTCAGCTTTCTGTGGGCTTGAGATTGTCCATGAATCTCATAAATGTATATGCAAATGAGATTACATGTGTGCATTTTTTTCTGAATGAGAATCTATTATGGTAAGTTATTAAGTTTATAAAATCAGATAAAATACCTGTTGTCTTTAAACAAAATTACTTGCTCACTCTTTTATCCTCTTTTCCCTTCCATAAGTAGCATAAACTCAGTGGAAACCAATAGAAACTTTAGATTAACTAGGCAAGAATTAAACTTGATTCCATCATAGCTACCTGATATTTAAGAACCTGCGAAGTTATCTAAGCAGGCAATAATTGTTGTGGGGAGACACTAATTTTCATTTCATTGTAAGTTTCATTGGGAATTTGTTTTTAAAAAATTCAGGTTCATAAAATAGAAATTATGTTCACAGTTCACATTTTTTTGTTGAGTGTTATGGGGAAGGAAATTTGGGAAGTGACAAGAAAAGATAAAGGGAAGAAAAAGACTGTGTGTGTGTGTGTGTGTGTGTGTGTGTGTGTGTGTATGAGAGAGATAGAGATACAATGCAGTGGTTTACCCAGGGAAGAACAATATAGGATATGTTTTTAAAGAGTAATTAATATATAGTTTATGTATTTATTGAGATATAATTTAAATACCAAATCATATTTGAAAATAAAATAAATTATAAAGTAAATAAATACATAAATAAATAAATTGTGAGGGTACAATTTGATGACACTTGACAAATGTGTGTAGTAGTATAACCATCAACACAATCAAGATATAAAAATTTATCACCCCAAAACACCCCCTCATCTTCCTTATCTGCCCATACTCAGGCCCTGACAAAACCTGATTCACTTTTTGGTTTACAATATTGCTTTTTCAAAATGTCATCTGAAGGGAACCATACGATTTCTTATCCTTTTAGTCTGTCTTCTGTCATTGTTAACATAATGCTTTGCAATTCATTTACGTTGTACTGTGTATCGGCAGCCATTCCTTTTTATTGCTGAGTATTATTGTACTGTTTAAACGTAACACAATGTGTTTATCCATCTTCCAGTTAATCCACATTTGAGTTATTTCCAGTCTGGGTCCATCACGAATACTACTTCTTTAATCACTGAGTACAGGCCTTTTCTGGACATCTGTTTTCCTTTCTCTTTGGTAAATAATTATCTACAAGTAGAATTCCTGGGTTTTCAGTTATAGGTTTAACTTTATAAGAAACTGTCCAATTCTTTTCCGAAATAGCTTTATCATTGTATTTTCCCAATCGCAATGTTTGGTATCCTAGTTGTACCACATCTTTGGTTTTCTTTTTTGTTTAGTTTGGTTTGGTTTGGTTTTGGTAAGCCTTTTTAGGGAGTTTGGAGTGGTAACTAACGCATTGCCATCTTAATTTGCATTTCCATGTGAAGTAATGATGTTGAGCATATTATTTATTAACTTATATAATTTTTTGTGAAGAACATGTTTAAACTTTTTGCTAATCGGTTATCTTTTTACTATTGTATTATAAAAGGATTTTTTTAAAATATACCTTTTAGATACACAGTCCCTTATCAAATACCTGTTTTACAAAATTTTTTAGGCTTCTCAGAAATAATTTGAAAAAAATAAATCAAGGTCTCAAAGTAATCAAGAGGCTATGACATTGGTGTAGGGATGGATACATGAAACAATGGAACTGAATTGGAACCATTATAAATTTTACAGTTAAGGTACACCTTCCCATATCTCATCTAATAATCTAATTTAACCCTCAATTTTTCTTATTAAAACAGGAGTATAATATACATTATTGCAATTCTTCAACCATCAAAACCAAGGAAATTTTCATAAATTGAATTTCAGAGTCTCATAAGATAAATATTTTTGAGTTTTATTATTTTCTCTTTATTATTAAACTTCAATTTTGCCATAATGTGTATTTTCCTTCTGAGTTGTTCTACAACTAGCCATAATGCATTGTTAGGATTCTATGAATTTCTAATTGTGAGTCTTTATCTTCGAGGCTGAGTCCGTTTTTAACCTATATTTGAAGCTGTAATTGTTTTACAGCCCACATACTATTATCTTAGAGTTTTTAGGTGAACTAGATCCAAAGCTATCCAACCTTACTCTTTACTCAGGAGCTAAAAGTGGGCAGAGCTTTCACAGTGCCCAGTTAAGCCTGAACAAAGCTGTTGTAACCTTCCTCTTACATTTTCCTTGTGGCTAAAGTAGCCAAAGACGTAGAGGAATTCAATCAAATCTCAACCATAAATGTTTCCTTTGTGACTCCTTCCTATAGGCACACGATCTCTTGTTACAGTCTTGGAAATGCCTAAGATCTAACGAGCCAGCTCTGCTTCGGGCCTTAAGAAAATCTGGTTTGCAGGGCCTCCTGCCTCTGTCAAAGACAAATGCCATTCTTATTTAGTCAATATTTGCTGATCAGGGCTCTGCACTAGAATTTGAGACCTCATTATATTCTTTACTTAGCTTTGGCAACCTTGTGGTTTGGTTAGAGGTATTATGGCATCCCTGTATCCCTAGGTCAAATACTATTTTAATCTTGCCTCATTTACTCCCAGTATTAATAATCTGATTCACATGATACCATATTTGTTTTTACTCACATACTTCACGGGGGCAGGTGGTGTCTTCATTTTCCCAGAAACTTAACCAGAAATATATTCTTATGTTAACAAATTTTGCATAACCCCCAAGAACTGTCTTAATATCTTTAATATACTATAGCCTTGAGACACTAAAATAGTGTTTGACTAGGACCTCTGAGACTTTGGGGTACGTGGAGATCCTGGCAAGTTGCAGGGTCCTCTGTCATGGTTGAGGGCTGAATTTGCAGCCAGAAGGGCAAGAAGAGGAGCTACATAAGGCCTCTCTTCACTGCCCGACTCTTGCAGGTGGGGCGGGGGTGGGGAATGCAGCTGAAACAGATGGCTTAGAAGCAGCGGCATTAAGATGAAGCAATAAAATTCTTCACACTAACTAATAAAATTGTCTCTGGCTTTCTGTGAATCCTGGTGAAACCAAGGTGTGTTGAAAAATGCATTACTTTGAAGTTTATCAACCCTGTTTGTTTGTTTGTTTATCTGTGCTTGTTTTTCAACCAGGCAATCATCTCACCCATCAATTCAACAAACATTTATTAAGTTCTAGGTGTTCCCAGTTGCTTTATAGACAAAGGGACAGAAAACCCTGTTTTAGCATGCAAAGGGACAGCACAGAGTGGTTGGAGAGAACAGAGGAAAGACACTGAACCTGAAGAGATTGAATTGACATTTGATAATCCAAGTTTGTATGCTGGAACTCAAGACAAAGTTTTTCAAGACAGCTTTTGTTCAAGCCTGTAAGTCTATATAGAGCTTTTGGTAGTGTATTTGGGGAACTCAATTTTTGTGGACTTCAAATTTTGGAAGGTGATGATGGAATAATAAGAACTCTAATGGCTACCTTTTGTGGAATTTGGGAATATTCTTTTATAGAGTTTGCAATTACCACCACAACTGCCCTATGTTAAGTACTAGGAAAAATGGTAAAATCCACAGAACTCTGCCTCTTAAGAAATAAATAATTTCAAGAATAAGGACGATAGGAAAAACGCTGTGAAACTCTACATCAAATTTGTCCAAACTGCAGCCCGTGGGCCACATGCAGCCATGATGACTTTGAATGAGGCTCAACACAAATTCATGAACTTTCTTAAAACATTGCAAAAATTAGGCATGGATCCTTTTTTGAGCTCATCAGTGATTGTTGATGTTAATGTATTTTATGTGTGGCTCAAGACAATTCTTTTTCTTCCAATGTGGCCCAGGGAAGCCAAAAGGTTGGACAGCCCTCCTCTATGTGTTTCACAAAATTTATATTAAAAAAAGCTTTCATTGTATTATGAGGAATAAAATGTACATAGTATAATGGTACATTTGCTCCAGAATGTTATCACCAAGTTAGACAATCCAAATATTAATTGTGAATGAGATTATATACTGATCTAAAAGTATTTCATGGAAATGAAAAAATACATTTGAATGCAATACCTTAATTATATTAAGAAAGTTCTTCCTGTTGAGTAGATCAACTGTAGATTTACAAGGATATCCTTCCTAATACACTTTTTATGAAGTATGAAAAGATACTGGAAATACAAGACAGTCATAAAAGTTACTAAGTTTCCTGATGAATTAGTCAGTAATATCCATCCCCCAATGCATATTATATTTCATTCAAAGATTCTAAAACCTTTTAAAAACTAATTTGAATATTTAAAATGGAAAGTTCTATACAATCAAATGTTTGCACTCAAAACCTTGACTTTTACTCCGCATTATTTTTATAAGTTTTTTTTTTAATTTCACAATAAAGAGTTTGGTTTTGAACTTTGCTATTTTCTCAACTAAATCTTTTCCATGTAATAATTTATACTATAAAATGTTACTAAATAATAATAAATCACACATTATATCTATGCTTATATCATTCTCCTAATTAAAAGTATAAATATTTCTTGTTCTCAAAAGATCCAACTCTCATTTCACTAAACATGCTTTCAAGATCTTCATGATTTGGACCCAAACCTTTTTAAGAGCCTTGTCTTTTATTTCTACTCACCACATACTCTAGTCTCCAGAAAAACAGACTATTTTATTATTCTGGAAGTATACTGTAAACTTTTCTTCTGCTATACCCTTGACTTTGTTTTTTCTAAAGTATCCTCTTTATCAATACCTGTCTATTAAAATCTGACTAATTTTTAATGTAAAAAAGTTTTAACTTTTCAACGATCACATAAGTATCTTCAGGCAGAAATCATTTTATGAAATGCTCATTTTATACATGGTTTAATATTCTAAGTAGTTTGTAGTTCCATGAAAGAAAATGCTTTCTTTAAATAAAAGAATTCAATTAAATTTGAGTGTTCAGCTACAATTTAGCAGATCAGTTAAGAGTGTATTCTAGAATGAAACTTTCTAGCTGTGTTTCTTTGGACAGTTATTTTTCAAACTCTAGTTTTCCATCTTGAAATGGGTTTAATATCAATCCACACCACATAGCATTATAAAAACTAAATCAATAAATACAATTATAATCCTAATTACAATGTCATTACATTTTAAACAATGAATAAAACTTAAGGAATGATTAATTGAAAAAATAAAATATTTCTAAATGAATTCTCATGAGACATGTTTTACTTTCAGGTAAATATGGCACCTTTTTAAAAATATTTTCTCAGTCAATACCATTACCATATTATCAACCCAATTTGACTAAGAATCAGAATTTTAAAAGTTCCCTTACAAACTCTCTTAAATTAATTTCTTGAACCCATGCAAACACATCACTTCTCAATTATTGCTCTAAAATAAGCTCTAATATTGCTGTAAATGGCCCCACATCAATGGTTTTCAGGTTTTCCACTACAACTCTACTTCCACTTCCCCACTCCATCTATTACTCCAGTCAAAATGTTATCTTATCATGCAGGAGTGAGCGTTTGTACAATTTCTGCCAATAAAGTGCCATGTTAGTCCTGTGGATTCTTCCAAAACCTGTGAATAAAGGCTTTTCCCAATTGGTCAGGTAGTGCTACTATTGTGAGGTAATAACATAGAGGTTAACAAGAAAAAAACAGTAAGCAGTCACAAAACTAAATATAAATTTTAAAGAAACATTTAATAGTAATTTCTGATACAAATTAATAACAGAAATTTAGAGTAAAGTATTCAATCCTTCTCAAATCAGCCATAAATTAGTTGCTTTAAAAAATGTCTTTGCTATCTTTATCTTACTCATTTCTTAAATGATGTAATCACTTAACTTCCAAGATTTTTTTATAAGAGAAATATCTTTTTTTAATTTATTTTTATTGTTAGACTTATTGGGGTGACATCTGTTAGCAAGGATTACATAGGTTTCAGGCATACAATTCTACAGTGCATTGTCAACTTGTTGTATAATAAGTTCACCACCTAATGTGACTTCTCTTTCCATTGCCATATATTTAGCTCCCCCTCCCTCCTCTCCCACCCCCTCCCCTTCTCCCCTCTCATCCCCATCCTCCCCAAATAAACATTAAACTATTGATTGTGTCCATGGGTTGTTTGTTTGTTTGTTTGTCCAAGATTTTTTTAATGGTGCATTTATCTTATTGTTGTAAACCTGCATCCATACTTCATGTACTTACTATACATTAATGAGAATTATAAAATCCATGGCAAAAA
Source organism: Lyroderma lyra (assembly GCA_004026885.1). Lineage (NCBI taxonomy): Eukaryota > Metazoa > Chordata > Mammalia > Chiroptera > Megadermatidae > Lyroderma > Lyroderma lyra. The sequence goes on from PVJL010004346.1 coordinate 125,467, forward strand.
GTAGATTTCTTATGTTGAATTTTAAATAAATATACTTGGATTAAGCTTTAAAATTGAATTAATCATACATTTATGACCTATGTCCAGAACAGAAATAATAATATAATGCTAGGTTATTGTAGTTCACTGCAACTTGAATAATCAATATTTTTCCTTTTTCATAGCGGAGTTCTGCTTAATTAATATTAATGTCAAAAATACAAGTTTTGTGAATAAATGGCATTTCAAGTAAGGTCATATTTATGGTCTATGGTCTGAAACATTTTGTTGAAACTTCTTGTCTCCAGTTGGGAATGATACAGAGATGGCTAAAATGAGCAAATAAATTTATACAGCATGAACTCTAGTCCCAAAATGATGAATTTTTTTCTCTTTTAATTATAGAAAAGTTTATACTTTGGTTAGTATAAAATTCCAAATATCTTTATGGGCCTTGACTTGTTCATATTCATATACCTTCATCTTCAAATATTTTTACACTAGGCCAATGAGGATTTTTCTTTCTTATCTATAGGAGTCATTGCTTGTATTATAAGCCTGGTCAGTGGAAAGATGGGTGATGGGTGAGATACACTTCACAGGCATTTCAAATAATTTTTTTTAATGAGGAATATTTGGGCTGGTATATGGTATGTTTTCATTCAGTGGCTTTCAACATCTCATATTATGTATGACATTGTCGTAGGAAAAGTACTGACCCTCTACTCAGAGCTTGGTTTCTGGTTACTCACACATTCAATTAAATTCCAAAAGAGGACAGAATATTCTTCATTAAATAGTACTCTTCAAGATAAATATCATGTCTAGGCAAATGTGCATTTGAAAATGCTTTGGTGTTAATGATTTCTTTTGGGAATGAGTAATTATGTGTCAGCATTTTGGCCAGAAAGATAATTTTGCTTTTCACTTCTAGGCAGAATGCTAGGATACTGATTCATATCAGTTTATTAAATTCTACAGAAGAGAATGTACCTTGCATTTTCAGACAGAAGAAAGTTCCTGTCTTCAAATAAAACTTCACATTTCTTTTTCAAATTAGATTTTAACTTACAGTTGTGTTAAATTTTTCTTAATAAAAGTCATTTAATTTTTTATTTTTTTCTACCTTCTCAATTACTTTTCACTTAGATTTCCTGAGAGGCATAAAACAATTGAACATGGGACAGTATGCACTAGCAAGATCAACTTATGGGCTGTTAGATAGGTCTAGGAATGTGTACAGTGAAATGTGTTTGTGTGCATATATGTGCATGTGTGTGAATGCCAGTGCCCCTGTCTTTTTTAACAAACTTGTATTTGCCAAAAATTATAAAACTGTTTATCAGCAAGTCACAAATTGAACTGAAATACAAATTATCCTTATTCCAATTGATAGATGTTTTTGAAGAATGAAGAAAAATATCAAGCTTTTTCTTAAAAATTTAGTAAAACAACAGCATGTAAAGCATTTTAAATGAACAGAGATCAAAATATCAATAAATTAATTTATAAACTGGTTTCATGCTTAAAATTAAAAAACACTTTTGGGAAAAAATCTTACTTAATAAATTGAATTAAAAAGAGTAATGAAGAAACCAAGATAACAACAATCTAACATTCCTTGAATGCCCAAGGGTGGGTGATGATCAGCTTACACACTGTGGGTATTTGATATGGTCTAGTGGATTGCGATGAGGCTATTCTCTTTGCCATTTCCAACAAAGAATAAATTCTACAAACAGTGCCATCAATATCACTACTAAATATTCTCCCTATCAGCAATCTGATCTTGTTCTTACTGCTACTGCAATTTGCCTTTTATGCCTCATTACTTTATTTAGAAAACAAACACATGCTGTTTAACCTTTGCAGAAAGGGACTATGTCATTTTCAATTTATTGATAGTTTAAAGGGAAAATACAAAAATTTTACCTCAAACTTGAGAAAGATGGACTATAAATGTTGAGACTAAAGAGAAGCATGAACTGAGACCCTAAGAGGAACATCAAATTATTGGAATGGAAGTAGTTAAAGAATCAGCTAATAGCTCCATTGAGTTCAGATTTTAAAGGCATATTGAAAAAGATAGAATAAGGACAAATACACAAAGCTAGAAAGTAATCTTTTTCTTTGGAGAAAAAAGGCTGAATTAAAGAATAATCTATGGTAGTATATATTGCTTAAAATTAGGCAACCTAGTGGTGGAATGCATGAAATCTGGAGGTGACTGCCTTGGTTAGCATCTTAGCTTTGCCCTTTGCTACTTAATCTTAAGCAGGTAAGTAAACTCTCTGAGTCTAGTTTGCTGATCTTCAAATCAAGGGCAATACTAGAACTTGTCTTTTGACATCACTATGAAGATAACATAAGAAGTAAATACTGTCTAGCAAACAGTACACAGTAAATGTTTTACTATTTAAGAGAAATCTTTAACCTTTTTAAAGGAAGTTATAGCTAGATTAAATGTCAAAAAAATTGTACCAGATAAGTTAATAGGCAAGGGAGATTTTATTTAATATTAGTGCAATGGGAGAGAGACAATCAATTCCGTTTCCTTGAAACAAAAGGCAGAGCGTGTTTAAGTGCTGGAGTGAGCCAGTGAAAAATGACTGCACAAAATTACAGGAAGTTTGGTTAGTTTTTGGCCATCTGTGTTTGCTAATTGGTGCTTATTGAAGTTAGGTTTCTATTTCCCACACAATAACTGAAAGATAGAGGTACTAGTTTGGAGAAGATTTACTCTCAAAGGGGCAGCACAGTAAGTTACAACTGCAAGTTTTCCAAAGTATAAGCTCTACAAAAAGGGAGGTCAGAGGCCTCTAGTCAGAAAGAAACCTGTCCAAAATCTAGTTTCCCTGAGGAGAACATTAAGGTCATTTTGGTCAATGGGAATTAATGATTAATGATAATTAAAGTACCACTTGTCAGTCCTATTTTGAACCCTTTTTATTTTCAGGAATAATGACATACTCCTATTTGCAGTCTGAGGAAACATTATTCAGGTGAAATTGAATTCCAAGGTGGGTGCAAGATTTAAGGTCTGCTCCAACCTGCTCTAGATGAAGTTAAGTTTTCTTTGGAGAAATTAAATCCCAAGGCATTGAAAAGAGTACATGGGAAGTGACTATCATTAACTGCAATATCTTCATAATCATATGTAACGTGAAGATTAGAGAGAGAGAGAGAGAGAGAGACAGAGAGAGAGAAAGCACCACATATTCTAGGAAGGTAGACAGGTTAGATGTGATACTAATTATTTTAACCAGGCATACATTTAACTGATATTTAACCAGGGAAAAATTTAACAATTAGTTTTCTAACAGTGTTGTATGTGTACTTAGAACAGAGATAACTAAGTGAGTGAGCTCATAAATTGCTGAGACTTATATGGATAAAAAGTTGATAGAAAAGGGAATCATGTAGGAGTCTCAAACTCAGTTGCTTTCAGGGGCCAGACCAGGAACATAAATGTGTGAGGCAGTAAGTATAAATCAATAAGGGGTACAGGGGCCTATGGAAAGCTGATACTGTATTTCTCTCTTAAAGTCACTGAATTTCTTTCTTTTTTAAACCAAACACTACATGTCAACTATAAATTTCAATTGTACCTATAAATTTTGTATCTCTGATTATAATCTGAATTATGTCAAGAATTTTATTAAGGATATTATGAAAACATTAATAGAGAAATTTAGACTTGAAATGAAGTTATAAGAATTCATAACTGGTAGAATACTACTTCCAAAAGATTACTGAATAATGTGTTTATATTAAGTAATAATTTTATCTCCAGAAGTGCCTGTTTAAACATTTTGACCATTTAGAAGACAGAGTTTATGGAAGAATAACAAGTGATTTGGATAGGATAAAGTGATTTCATCAAGTTTGAATGATGGAGTAAGCCTAAGAAGAATTTTAATATAGATAAATATAGAATCTTAAAATTAAGTCTAAAAATGAAGCAAGTACAAGATAAAAAGATATAATTTTACTGTATGGAAAATTAAAAACCAGGATTCTAGGTTCCTTTTGGGCTTAATAACAGTCAATAGTATAGGACAATTGTCTCAAATTTAAGAAGTAATTCTTAGACTTTATTATAAGGCAATATTTTGAGAAAATGGGAAGTGCTAGAACTGCTCCATCTCTCCACTGGGCATAACCTGAAATAATGTCCAGGCATAGTAACCAGGAGAAACAGATATAGGAAAAGTGTTAAAGGAACTCAAATTTATATCAAATGAGAGCCCACTGAGTAAACATAGATGCTTAGCCATGACAATATAAGAATTATGAAGTATTAATCTTGAAATATTGGGTCCAGCAGAAGTAATACCGAACACTGTACATGAATGTCTCACATGAGATGGACAGCATTTTTGGCATTTAATCTAAGATGCCACCCAAAGTGTGCTTCAGTGTCATAATGTTTTGTTACAGAATTACATGTTTATAATTTTGTAATAAAAGATTTGGTATAGATTACAAGCTCATGGAAAAGGGGAGTTACTTGTACAGGACTGTGTGTGTAAAGATTTCATGTGCAGCATTGTAGGCTTATTCTGTGTTACTCTGTAAAACATATATTCAAAGGCATGGGATGTTTTCAAGGCAATAAGAAGGATCTGATTTTACCAACAAAGGATTTTACAAATGAAATGGTCTTTAGAAAGAGGACAACATCTGATACCTGGAAATGTTCATAAGTTAGGCAGTTTTGTGATGTTGAGGAGGGTATAGCATCAGACTAAGATCATATTACATTTGTCTGCTCTGCTGTGGGATTTTAGAATATCATGAATGAACTTTTATGCATTCCCATCAAAATCAATGCGCAAATTAAAATTTCTATAGAAACTTTCAGCAGATATTTCCATAGAAACCAGTTTTCATTTTGATTTGAGAAATTGCAACGTTTTTCAACTGCATAAGCATAATAAGTGCCTAAACAAAACAAAAGACAATTTACTAATTATTTGTAAATAAAAAACATTGATTTAGGGGTCAGACTTATGTATAAACATCAGTTCTTCTACTTGCATCAGTCTGCAAAAATTATTTAGATTTTTTTGTGACTCAATCAAATATGAAATGGGAATAAAATATATGATTTTTTGTGACTATTAAATAACATAAAACCCATAGCACATGTTACTGTATCCTTGACATCTTACTGATTTTTAATAAATTAAATTATTTTCATAGACAAGTCATATAATACCCACATTAGATAATTGAGGCTCAAAGCAGCAGTCAAAGTTTTAGATCTTCTTCATAGATTTGCTAGAACTAGAACTTGAATTTCTTACTCCTGGCTTCTGTTCCTTCCATGTCACCACATACTTTCACTTTTAAGAAAAAATAAGGATCTCAAACATATGGTGATGGAAAGAGAACTGACTCTGGGTGATGAACACATAACAAAACACATAGATGATATATTGTAGAATTATACATCTGAAACCTATGCAATTTTTGCTAACCAACGTCACCCAAATAAATTTAACAATAAAAAAAGAAAATAAATAAGAGGGAATGAAACTGATTGGAGTGGTAAAAAACAAACATAATCAATTCTTTTGTATTAGATAGAATTAGTCAATATTAGCAGAAACCATTTTTTAAAGAATTTTTTTCTAGAAAAAAGATCATGAAGATCATGACTTTTCCTCTGCCATGTATCTTTTCTTCTTTATTGTATTTCATTCTATGTAACTACAAAATGTCATTAAATTGGAAATTGAACCAGCAAATTTTTTGTAATCCTCAGTCCCCCTGAGCTTCACTGATTAACAATGATCTTGGACATCAATCTGCCTTATACTGTAATTCTGTCATAACTAAAAAATTATATCCCTTTCTATTGAATAAATTTTAATGCCATTATCCTAGTCATTATGGTAGAAAAAATATAAATATAATAGGTAATATAAATGTAATATGGGTCTTATTATATATTCAATAATGGTTAGGGAGACAGCAAAGTACACAAATACTTGGCAGATAGGTAATTAGATGGAAAGTGAGGGGGCAGAGAGAGAGAAAGAGAGAATGAATAGATAATTAGATAGATAACTATAAGAAAATAGCTTACTGAGCTTACAATGAAAATGATCAGAATTAATATTCCAAACTATAACACTAAGCACCATAATATGCACAAAATTTCTATCTCATTCCTGTGGACCATAGAATGGTAACATATCTTAGACTATTTGATGCCAAGAAACAACCATGTGTCATCAATGTATAGTGTTAATATCATAAAAGGTGAAATCAGGTTTTCTTCAAGACAGTACAGTGGAATTAATAGGAACTTCAGATAGGTTGACCAGATGTACCATTTGAAACAGATCAGGAAGCAACAGTACTGTCCTGTTTTAAGCTGTACATACGGTCAGTCTGGTCCCACTGGGCTAAATTTAAGGTGCCAGTAGGCTGAGTATATGTCCTGTTTGAAACAGGACCATATTGGTTTTTTTCTGTCCCATTTAAAATAGTATGTCTGGTCAACCTAACTTTAGATGAAGACAATCCAAGATATTAATTCTGGTTATGGTACTCATAGG